>JANBXA010000097.1:22072500-22250000 GCA_030556225.1 Cricetiscus sungorus | reverse complement strand
GAGGAGCAATGGGAGGCACTGCCTTCGGCAGTCAGAGATCAAGGAGTCCACAAGGATGTCAATAGAATGTAGGGCTAGCTCGTGGGACAGTGTCATGGCGGAGAATGGATGGCCTTGCACACACAGCAGGTTCCAGGGCCAAGGAGAATTCACGTTGAAGTAGTGACTCTTCTTGTCCTCTGCCCTCCAAGAGAGACCAGGCACTGACTGTGAATATTAGAGACCTTCTGGGCAAGCTCAGCATTCCTTTCAGATACCAGTTTAAACATCACAAATGTCTGAACCTGGTGGCATGCCAAGGTTGTTCCTGGAGATTTTAGGATTACAGCCCAGGCTCTAGCACTACTAACACAAGGCCGGCTTAGCCACTCATCTCCACATGCCAGTTAAAGAGATGAATGAAGGCATAAGGCAGTGTGGACACATTGGGGAAAGAACCAAATGAAGCAACCCAATGACCCCCCCCCCCACGTCTTCTGGGTACTGAGATGAGCTGTAGGCTGAAGCACAGGGAAGTGCTGTGCAAATACATAACCAAACGGGTCCTGGCCAAGGCATGGTGCTGCCCATCACTGACCCCTCATTGTCTCAACTCCACTGTCACCTGCAAGGTGGTCGGTCCAGTGTGTTGCCACTCCAGCTGTCACCCAGGGCATCTTTGCACTGTAATTGCTCATGATGCAGCCTTACTTTCTTAGGTAATTGTCCTCATCCGGAGGAGAGGCAGCCTGTTCTGGGAGGGAGGCTTTCCTTAAATTCAAGGTGACTTAAGAGGAAAGACTAAGGACTACACTTTATCTGTGTACCTTCAGCCAAAGCACAGACATAAAATACAGGTAGAGATGTCATGCTGGGCTTTGATCCTGTCTGTCTCAGTTCTCTTGCTGTTCAGCAAAAGCAGCTGCTTCTAAGTGCTGATTTCAGGGTTTTCTGTTATGAAACATGGAGGTATTGTGAGGTCACAGGTGTTAGGGGAGCGATAGAGATTATGTTCAAGCTTGGAGTGGAGAGGTGTGGAAAGGGCCAGGAATGTTTTCACAGGTGTTTGGCCAAAAGCAGGGTGCTGTGGGTTCAACTGCACCTGCTAACGTTTGCATCCTGAAATGATAACCCCTTGGTACTCAGCACATCGTTTAGGAAGGTCAGCTTGATGGGACTGACAATCACCATGGAAACAATGCTAAGGGCAGCCCCTGTGGGATTTTCTAGATTGGGTTAATTGAGATGGCAAGACCCACCCTAAATGTGAGTTGCAGTCTTCCAGGGGCTGGAGTGAGACTGAATGAAAGGAAGCGAGCTGATCAGCAGTAACAGCGTCACCTTCTGTTTCCTGACTACTTCCTGTTCCAGCTGCCACACACCCCCCAGCCACGAATGCATCTTAACCTCACACTGAGCCTTCCTTCTTTACATTGCCCTTGTCCAGTATTTTGACATAGCCATGAGAAAGTAGCTAATACCTCAGAACATGGTTTCATGGTCTACACTGGATAATGCAGCAGTGTGGATGAGAGCCTATGTCCCCCAGCTATGGCGTCTTGGTATCTGAGGGAAAGGTGGTGCAACAAAGCCACTCTTACTTACCCCTCACCCTCTGTTCTGAAGCAGGCTGTGAAACATGGGAAGGGGGGGCACTCTCTACCTCCTCTTCGAAGACCTAATGAGACAGGCGTCCTACCTCATGCTGGGAGGAAGAGCTTCAGACATATATGGATGTCTAGAAGAATCTATGCAAGCAGGCCCTGCTAAGTTTCCCCCACACCCCAGTTTATTATCCTCAGATCTTATTTTTGTCTCCATGTTGTAGCTCTGCACAATGGTCCACAAACGTTTACACACATACATTTCCCCATCCATGTATGGAGGTGCTTCTCTCACATAAACATAAGCGATGCAAGCTTCATTGTGGTGATACATTGTTTACGATCTAATGAGATCAGTTTGCAGAGCCAGCCACACTAGCTAGCTACAGACACTAAGCAGTGGTGGCACACACCTTTAATCCCAGGACTCAGGATTAAGAGGTAGACCAGATCTCTGTTAGTTTGTGGCCACCCAGAATCAGTCTAAAAGAGTAACAGAGATCACACCTTGAATGCCAGCACTAGAGAGGTATAAAAGATAAGAGCAGGGTCTTCAGTAGTCAGTCTCAGGATTCTCCAGCCACCCTGAGGAGACTCAGCAGTCTGAGGCTTGGTGAGAACTGTAGAGACAGGATCAGCCCTTTCAGTCTGAGGTAGAGGTAAGAGGTAGTGGCTTGGGTGCTTTGCTTTTCTGATCTTTGTTTGAAGCTTGAACCCCAATATCTGTCTCTGGGTCTTTTATTTATCTTGTTAACACTTAATGTATTTGATAAATTTTTACATATATATTTTCAAATTATTTTTGAGAATTTCACATGCCTTCTATGAGTTTTGATCATATTCACTCCTCAGTCCCCCCAAGTTCACCCCCACTGCTCATTCTCCCCTCCCAATTTGAAGTTGATGTGGAGAAGTTGGAATGTCACAGGTCCAGAGGCTAACAACTGCATCTGGGGCTAGCTTAAGCTAGGGATAAATAGCCATCCCCTGCCCACCTCTGTGTTGGAGCTAACATCCTTTTCAGATCTACTAACTTAGCAGATCACTGGCCTCCCTAACCCAAAAGCTAAAACACCATCAGATAGAATCTCTGACCTATAGAAAAGCCTCCTGTATCTTGCTGTAACAACCTCTCTGATGTACCCACCAGTGTATTTTAAGCTTCCCTTGGTTTATGACTTTCTTAATTCTGTAAAACTATGAAACTGCTTCCACAATGGAACATGGATCTGGGATACCCCAAGTCTGTTCCTGGGCCATGCTCACTCAAATGGCCCCTCTGACTCCCTTTATGGCAAGAGAGAGCTGTGCTTTTTGTGTTGATAGACTCAACCAAAAGTTTGCAAGCAAGGTACAAGGGAGAGGGTTAGCTCAGTTTCATGCAGTGTTCTGAGCTCAGAGACCGAGAACATGGGCAGGGGTAGCTTTAACAAAGGCGGGCGCCATGGGGGATTTTAAGTTGGTCTTTTGCATATGTGGACATTGAAATGTCTGTTAGGCCTCATCAGAGGAGTCCTGTGAGCGGCTGGACTTGAACAAAAATAGAGCATCATTTGTCTCAGAGCCAAGCAAACTTCTGAAGCGGCATGGAAAACAGCAGTTCTACGCTACAGGAAAGGAAATGTTGGCCTGTGTCACTCAAGCCATGCAAATGTGTGGTTTCTCTGTTATTTCAAATACTCAGACAAGAACAGGAGCAAAAACTAGCCAGGTAGTTTAAGGGTATGAGTCCCCAAGTTAAACAGTTTTTCCTTGGCTAAAAGCTAGAAATGCCCTTGATGCTGTTTTAGTTCTGTCCTTAGAGGAAGCCAGAGATTCCAGAAAGGGTTAAACCCATCCCTGCAAGAGGTCAGGGATGCCAGAGGTCCTCTGGTTCCTGGTCTTGTTTCTCTTCATCCTTCCCATCCCCTACCCCCCCCCCACACACACATCTGGAAGCTGTATGCCAGGATGGGACCAAAACTGAGAGGAGATACCTACATATCCTATGGGACCAAAACTGAGAGGAGATACCTATACATCCTGGATTGTACAGTTCATGCCCCTCCCCATACATCACTCCGGTTGTATAGTACCCTAGAACAGCCTAGCAGTTCAATGACACATCAATTTCCAGGGCCCCATTGGGACTACACTGGTGCTCTCTGCTTTCTTACTCTTAGACACCTATCACAGATCTACGAGGCTCTCTGAACCCATCTTCTCGCTGTCTGTAAATTCCATTCTTAGAATTCATGGGACAAGAACCAGGAGGCTACTGACCCAGTGAAAGTTCTGCAGTGACCATGGGCATCCAGTGTCTAAACTGAGGTACAGCATCTCACCTGAGGCAAGAGGAAAATCCCACTGAGCACGAAAACACTGTTTTCCCATCAGCAAAGAAAAGGCCAAGTCACTTGCAAACACTGAACCCTGACTTTTAACAAATTGTCTGTCCCTCTCTGGAAGAATAAAAATATACAAAAAGTGTTGTTTGTCCTCAAAAGTCTTGACCCCAAATAAAAGCAGTGTCTCCAGCAGGTGATCCACCCAGCCACTGACCCCCGCTGGAAGTGGACTTGGAGAGTTCTGAGTTGAAAGCAGCTCCTGGCTTCTTTGGAGAGTTAATTAGCTGGCGGTCTGAGCTCTGGGCCACAGAGGAAGCTGAATCTTCAAAGCGTTTTTAATTGATGCAGTGGGAGGGAGGACAGAAGCTGCAGCCTCCTGCAGACCTTGGATGCTTTTAGCTCCCGAAATCCCTTCTCTAAGGCAGTATTGGAAGGAGCAGCCTCAGGTAAGTGAGGCAGCCAAGGGTCCTAGAATATCACCAACTCAGACCCCACCACAACCGACTCAAGTGTTCATGTAGCCAGGTCCTGGTGAATCATACGGACCCCTTGTCACTAACGCTTGTCAGGCCAAACAACTCACTGTTTCAGAGCAATCCAACGAAACGAAATGGGAAGCGTGTGTAACTTGAAATATTCTAATAGCCCCGTCCAAAAGGTAAAAAGAAACTGAAATTACATTTAACTGTAATCTTATTTGGCTTAATATCTACAAAGTCTTAATGTTTCACTACAAAACTTTAAATGATTGAAGCTTTTACTTTTGTTGTTGTTGTTGTTGTTGTACATTTTATCCCTAAAGTTTTTTGGTATTGTCTTCATAACCCAGGGTAAATTTTACTCCTAAAGTGTATGTCAGATGTCAGTCATATTAACCACATTTTGGGTAGTCAGTGGTTATGAGTAGACAGTAGCCACCTATTACATAATGTGGAACTTGATTTAGTCTTGTGTTAAACTAACACTGAAGACCTATTAAGAGAAACCTGTGGCCTCCCAGCTGCAAGAATGTAATCCACCTTTGGGTGGAAACATGCCTTGTCTTCCATGAAACTTGATCCAGTTGGGCCTGACAGTTGCTTGGCCAAGGACCACTCCTCAGGCAGGCAAGCACACCTTAAGCTGTGTTAAAGCAGTGGAGGGAATAATTAGGTCTAATGAGATCATGTGCTTTTCCTTCCCAGAAGTTCCACCTCCTAGACTAGTCTCTCTGAGCTGTCACGGGTTCTGTTGGGTTTACTTTTCCTTTCCTTCTTTTTTGTCTCTTTCTTTTGGGTGCTGGCCAGAGCCTAAGTATGATTTTTCTGATACTTTTAGCCCCCTTCCTCTTCCTCTCAAGCTCCCCTCCCCCATGTACCTGCTAGCCCACCATGTGAATGATGGCCCTTCTGGCTTAACTCAAATAACTGGCCTGGCCTTTGCTCTTCATCTACCCCGTCCTCTTCCTCTTCCATCCTCCTCCTCCTCCTAACAGTTGCTGAGATTACAGCTTACCTGCCATGTTTTGTTTTGTTTTATTTTTTATGCTACAGAGTGTTTCCTGGAACTTCCTTGTGAATCCACTCTTAAAGTCTTTTTATTAAGTGTCTTAGGGTTTCTGTTGCTGTGAAAGGACACCATGACCATGGCAACTCTTAGAAGGAAAACATTTAATTGGATGGCTCACTTAGAGTTTCAGAGGTTCAGTTCATTATCATCACGACAGGGAGCCTGGCCATGTGCAGGCAGACATGGGTGCTTGAGAAATAGCTCTGAGTCCTATTTCTTACAGGCCATAGGAAGTCCACTGAGACACTGAGTGATAACTTGAGCACAGGAAACCTCAAAGCCCACCCCCACAGTGACACTTCCTCCAACAAGGTCATACCCATTCCAACAAAGGCACATCTCCCTATGAGATTATGGGGACCAATTACATTTAAACTACAACATTATGGAAACTAAGAATGCCAAGAGGGGACCGTGATTCTCCCATAACAGTGACACAGGAACTCAGGCCGTGTGTCCCAAGCTTGGTGTGTATACCGAGTGATTTGTACTTACCAGTTCTCTAGTTAAGGGATTCAGCCTCACCTTCAAAATGGTGGCACTTTGGCTTCTAAGGAAAATTTTCAACGCAATGAACTTAGCAGAGTTTGTCTGAGCAAAGAATGACTCACAAATCAAGGAAGGAAGATTGTGGCAGTGTGACCAGGTCTGGAGGGCAGATAAAGGATTCACGCAGATGATGGGAACATTGAGATGTTCTAGGAAAGGGAAGCAAAGGAGGAGGCTGGGTCTGCATGGCTGACAGAGCAGGCTGTTAGAGTCAGGCTGGCAGAGCAGCGTCTCGGTTCTGCTTCTGTAAGGGATCCAGTGAACATCATGCTGGGAGTGATGAGCCTGGGGCACGGGGCAAAAGTATTTACCAGACTACAATTGATATAAAATGCTTAATAAAGAATAGACAACGGCTGGAAGCATAGCAAGCAAATTCACAGAGAGAATAATCACACCCCTGAGAGGGAATTGAGACCCTTTTAGGGCAGTTACTTTACTCCTAGGCTAATTGTGGGGAGTCATATTTGAATAGATAAGAGGTGGGTAATCTCTTGTTGGGTAGTAAACTTTATAATATCATTTGTCTTTTCTGAAACTGGACATTTGGGGTGAGCATCAGGGGTTGGGGTAAGGTACCAGAAATTAGATTCTAATTGTTTATGTAGAGTATCATAAGACACTGGGTCAAGCTCTAAGCAGTCAGGGTCCCATTGTTAGAAAGTGGGGCATTTTACCTTTATCAGCCTATCTATCTATCTATCTATCTATCTATCTATCTATCTATCTATCTATCTGTCATCTATTTATTTTGACCCTTGTCTCCAAAGGAGTTGTTTTCCTTGTCATTGTCATTCCTCTAAGGGAGCCATCTGGCACCCAGGAGATGAGGCCTCCTCCAGGGTACAATCTCCCAATCGTGAGTGATTTTGTGGGAGGGATCCCATCATGAGCTGTCCTATGAGGTACACTGTTGCTTGAGTTCTGTATGGTTCTTGTTAGGGAGATGTTCATTGAGCAGTCCATCATTTATGGAATCCAAGGTCACTGCAGAAAAGAATGATTCCAACAAAAAAAAAAAAGGGGGGGGGGAGGCAATGGGAAGAGGCAAAAACAGAGTCCAAGAAAGACAAAATAGGGTCGGCTAGTGAGGTGTTTTGAATGAAAATGCCCCCATAGGCTCACAAATATGAAACTTGGTGCTCAGTTGGTGGAACTGTTTGGGAAGGATTAGAAGGTATGGCCTTGTTGGAGGAGGTATGAAACTGAGGATGGCTTTGGGGTTTCAAAAGATTCATGCCTTTCTGAGGGTGCTCTCCCTGCTTCCTGCTTGTGGTCAAGATGTGGGCTCACAGTTACTGCTCCAGCACTATGCCTGCCTCTCTGCTGATGGACTCCTTTGCCACTGTACCTGTAACCCTAAATAAACTCTCCTTTCTATACATTGCCTAGGCTGAGGTGTTTTTATCACAGCAACAGAAAAGTAATTAAGACAGCTGGACTGGGCAGTGTTGTTGTTCTATGAAGCATAAAGCTGTCATATGTGAGGTCCTCGGTTTGATTTGCAGGGTAGTAAGGCACAAGTGAAGGAAGGAGGGGAAAGATGGTGGAGATATGATCACTGGGTAAGGGCATGGCAACAGCCAATTTGCCTTCCCTCCTGCCTCTTTTACCTCAGCTGGTTGAAGATGCAGCCCTGCTTTATACGTTGTCTCCCTTTTCTCTAACTTATTAGAGTGCATGTATAGACCCATACATGACTTATGCTCACGTTTCTATCATGTGCTGTCCTTATACCATCAGCATCACACACCTTTGTGTATAGTGGGCACTGGACAGCTTTTGATGAGTTGAATGACAAAAATTTGGGGTACCTTGTAAAAAGATTAAGAACCACAAAGAACACAGATCATGGATAAATGTATTGGCATTTGAAAGAGGGAGTCAGGAAGGGTACCGAAAAAGACCAAACTGGGAGAAGTGTGGGCAGGATGCAGTTCATAGACCCACAAAGAGACCCTAGGATGTCTGAGACCAATATGATCTCATTTTCACACTAGAGAGCCTGAGTACAGGATGACTGCCCTTTGTTGACAGATACCTATTTGATTTCACAAATAGAAAAACGGGGGTGGGGGTGGGGGGGAGGCGTGGCAGAGAAGTTTCCTGTGGCTCTCTTGGAAATCACTCTGCATTTCACAGAGGAAGCTCTCTAGATTACAAATGAGAGATGAATAGGAAGTGATTAACTGTCCCAGAGTAGGAAAAAGGAAGGCAAAATAGCTTAAGGAAACATTTCACCACTGCAAATGTCCAAAGGCAGCTACCACCAAGGAAAATGAAAGACCCAAGCCAGCCTTTGGCCTAAGCAAAGGCAGCATTTTCAGAATCCCAGGCTGCCTCCTGTGGATCCCAAACCCATCCTGTGACCAAGAAGGTTGGTGATCATATGGACCTTAAAAGCTACATTCCTAAACCAGAGGGAGGAAGTGCACCTTTGAGGAACACACACACATGCACGTACACACATGTACATTCTTAGGCAGGGGAAACCTTCCCATCCTGAATTTGTATAATTTCTCCTGAGCTTCCTTGGCAAACCTCAAAACTCTGTGAGCCACAAAGCACAGGTAGCTGATGAACAAGCACACCCCTCCTTCAGAGGAAACAAAATGAAGAGTCAGTCACAGCAAATGAACGGGAGAGTTTAGTGTCCACAAGCTTCGAGAAGAAAGGCAGGCTAGAGAGATTGTTCAGCGGTCAAGTGTCCTTGTGTAAACACGAGGATCTGAGTTCAAATCTTAGCACCTATGTTACAAAAGGAGTGTGATGTCAGGAGCACCTGTAACCCCAGTGGGCTTGGAGAGAGGAGTCAAGTGGGTCTCCTGGTCACTGGCCATACTCTAGGCCCTGTGAGAGATTCCTGTCTCAAAGGAAGAAGGCAGAGAGTCACAGCAAGACACCTGATGGCCTCCTCAGACTTCCACCTGCAAATATAGGCTCTAGCCTTTGCATCCCTAGTTCGGGATTCCTGGTGAAATTTTAACCCCTTGAGACCTATTGTTTTAGGGACTATGTAACAAAGTAGGCCAGTAGGATAACATCTCTGATGTATTTTCAGGGGAAGCCACATTAAATAATTTATAGTTCCATAAAGGTATAAACTTTTTGTGACAGTGACAAATACCTGACATAACTTGAAAGAGGAAGGTATTGTTTTGGCTCATGTTTTCTGAAAATTCAGTCCATGGTCCCTAGACTCATGGTGAGGCAGGGTGTCATGGTGGCAGGAGATATTTATCCTGTGGTGGATGAGGGATATAAACTGATCATTTAGATAAGATAGATGATACATACATACATACATTATAGGTAGATTTTTTTTTTTTTTTTTTTTTTTTTTAAAGAACAGTCTCACTACGTAGCCTTGACTTAACTTACCTGGAAATCACTATGTAGACCAGGCTAGCCTTGAACTCATAGAGACCTACCTGTTTCTGTCTCCTGAGTTCTTAGATTAAAGGCATGTGTTACCACACCAGTCAAAATGTATGTGTGTGTGTGTGTGTGTGTGTGTGTGTGTGTGTGTGTGTGTATATATATGTATGTACATACATACACATTTATATATATGGCTGTTTTGCTTGCACGTATGTCTGTGTACCATGTGTATGCCTGATGCCTGTGGAAGTCAGAAAAGATCATTGGTTCCCCTGAGACTGGAATTACATATGGCTATAAGCCACTATGTGGGCTCTGGGAATTGAAGCCTCTGGAAGAGCAGCCAGAGCTCTTAACCATTGAGCCATTTTTTCTAGCCCTTAGATATTTAAATAGATAGATAGACGATAGATAGGTAGATAGATAGATAGATAGATAGATAATAGATGGTAGGCAAAATAATAATAATAATAATAATAATAATAATAATAATAATAATAATAATATACAAGATACAGCCAGCAAGCATATCCTCCCAGGGACCTACTTTCTCTAGGTAAGCTTCTAGAGAGTCTTGAACTTCTCAGAATAATGTCACAATCTGCAGACCAAGCCTCAATGGATGAACATTCTAACAGGAGGTAATTTATACTGAAAATCATAAAACATGGAGGTCACAAAGAAAACTGATAGAATGAGTTATTTGTCCACAAATACTGCAGGAAAGAGGCTTAAGGAGCCAGGCCAGCAGATGAGAATCTCCAAAAGGGAACACTCCTTCTCACCCCAGGATTCCACTTAATCCATTGGGCTAAGGTTCAAGAACTGTTGGCTTCAAAATGCTATCTAGCTAAACACGGCCTCCTTTGCTTCCCACCAGCACGGAACACGTTGCATGACAGTACTTGCCCGCCTCTACAGACTATCCAGGCCCAGTTCCGTCCCTCCTACCAGACCACCTAGCCTAGCACACCTCTCCTTATTTATTTTGTCTTCCCAGGGAACATTTCAGGAATCTAGAAGCTTCCGTTCCATATAGCAGTTACAGGGTGACACAGTACACATTTCCCAACTTAATGTGACCCCTTTTAGTGTTGTGATGAAGTCACAAGATGTCCATTTACTTCTGACTTTAAGGATTGACTGCAAAGTTAGTAGAGCTGCCCCGAGGAGCCATGAAGAAGGGAAGAGAAGGCTGTGCTGCAATGCACATTTCTTTTTTAAGGGGCTGCCATGTTCTGGCTAAGTCACCCCTGCCCTGCCCCTGACTGTGCCAACAGCCGACTCTTTAACTCTTGTGCTTTGAGAAGGGGTCCCTCCTCTTCCGTTCTAGTCAAGCCACTCAAAATGTGTAGACTCAGCCTACTACCACTTTCTCTTGCCCTGCAAACTAGCTTCATCTAGTTTTCTAATATGTCTGAGTTTAAGCAGTGGAGGCCGTCCTGCTTCCGTATTTCCACACATTCCTTGTACTGCAAAATCTCCTTACCTTTGGGGCTTTGGTTTCTGGATGTTTGGGTTTAGAACTGTAGCTAACACAATCACAATTCTGATTCTATTGCCTGTCACTCAATTAAAATGCTCATGTGCTTTGCCCTCCACGAATAAGTCAGTGGGCCTGCTTAACAATGAACTACATCCAGCAGCTGTTTTTATTATCTGTAATTAGGCATTAAGTGGGTGGATAATCCTGGCGACTCCCATAGTAGATCAGCACTTGCTTGGGAGACAGGGGTGGGGGATGGGAGGTGGGGGTGGGGTGTTGCATATTACAGTTGTACTGCAAACCCAAGTCCTGTGCCCTGTAAGAGAAGAGAGATGTCTTTTCCATCACTCATCTCTGTGTTCATTGGCTGGTGTCAAAAGAGCCTGGCAAAATCAAAGCAGGTTCTCGGTGACTAGGGGCCTTGGTAAAGAATGGAGACCTGGCTGGTGAGGCATCTGCCGCTGAGCGTGACAACCTGAGTTTGTTTGGTCCCTGGGGCCCACATAGTTAGAGGACAGAACTCACTCCTGCCAGTTGTCCTCTGACCTCCACACCAGCACTGTGACATGATAATATATCTCTTTAGAGCGGACTGTGGGGGTGCAAGCCTCTAGCCCCAGGACCTGGGAGGCAAAGGTAGGTGGATCTATGTGAGTTTGAGGCTAGCTGGATCACATAGTGAGTTCCAGGCCAGGTAGAGTGACAATAGTGAGACCTTGTCTCAAAAAACAAAACAAAAATTGTGACGGAAGACTTAGCTGGTGGCAGCAGGTGGAGGGGGGTGTCTCAGTCAGTAACATGGGTACTTTAGAAACATAAAGACCTAAGTTAGGATCCCTTGCACCCACATAAAAGATGGACATGGTAGCACACATCTGTAACCCTAGCATTGGGGGCAGAAGAAGGTGTCAAAGGTCTCAATGGCCAAGCAGCATAGCCCACTGGAGGATAAGGGTTCAGAAGACATGATGGGAACAACACACACACACACACACACACACACACACACACACACACACAGAGAGAGAGAGAGAGAGAGAGAGAGAGAGAGAGAGAGAGAGAGAGAGGATGGTCAAATTGCAAATTGCAAGGTCATGGATTGACATTGGCTCATGTATTAAAGTTTGTAGCACTACTGGATGGTGAGTGGGTCTGTTAACCTCATCTATGGATGATTTTATAACTGAATGGTCTATTAGGATGCAGAGCCTAGTTGGGGGATGTAGATGACTAGGGACTTTGATGCCCACTCCCCTGAGTTTTCTGGTTTCAATCAGATAGATGATCTGCCTCTGACAACTTTTCGAGCACCATGAAAATCTGTCTTCCCTTAGGCTCTAAGTAGTGGATCTAGTCAACCACAAACTAAAAAGCCCTGTGAAACTGATCCGGTGCTCCTGCCCCCAAGTATGGGGAGAGAGCCTGAAGCTCTCTGATGAGGGTCTTAGGGTGTGCATAGAAAATCCATCGAACGTGGGGACAAGCTGTTGGGCAAGGGCCAGCTGTTACAATGACCATCTGTAGTTTACTCACAAGTCTTCAACTTAAAATATACATTACACCAAGGCATGTTGACTGTTTAGAGGCATTATTTTCTGAAACTTATTATGATGGCAAGTCTTAGTTGTCAGCCTGACACAGCTGGGGTAAAAGACGGAGAGTTGGAGAACTGTCTGCGATTGTTAACTTTTCTTGATTCTTAACTGGTATAAGAGGATCTGACCCACAGTTGGTGGAACCATTCCTGGGCAGGTGGGTTTGAGATGTATAAGAAAGGTAGCTGAGTGTGAGCCTTAACTCAAGCCATCAAGCAGCCAGCTCAAGCTGTTGCTATGCGTTCCTACTGTGGCTTCCCTCAATAATGGACCTGTTTGATAGAGTAAACCCTTTCTTCTCCAGTCAAGAGAATAGAAAACCAGAGCACTTATTCCCCAAGTAAGTTCCCAATGCAAACTAACATGTCAATAATACCCTCAGGGTAATATCTACAGACCATGAAGAGCTAAGTGGACTTGACTTTGGTCTCACGTGACGCCAATGGTCTTTCTTTTCAAAGTTCAGGGTCCTTTTCTTGATATCTGACCCAGTCCATGCTCATGCTGGGTCCAGGGTGCTCTGGTGGTACCAGCAGAGACAGAGGTCCTGATGCTGGCCTCTGTTGGTACTCTGGTTTGGCTTTGTTGTTTGCTCTTTGAGACAGTCTCAGTATGCAGCCCAGACTGGCCTTTATTTTGCCATCTTCTTGCTCTACCCACCTCCCCTTTGGCTGGTTTTTATCACCCTGCGCCACTTCCTCTTGGTCCTGGCTGCCTCTCATCTGTTGTGTTAGCTCGCACAGCCCAGATGACAAACCTGCGCCTCAGCACATTCTTGTCTTTGCCCATCTTCTTTCTGTGTGTCTTTTCCCATCTAGGCAGTTCAGATGACAGCCTCTTCACAATAATGGCAGGCTTTTGGGTGGGGACAGTTGTAAAACAATACAGGTCTCCTTCCCTCTTTGCTCAGAAAAACTGATGTCTTCTGTGGTCAAAAGAAAATTAGTTGCAGCTGAAAGTGGAATTTTAATGACACCAAAGCCTAATTGTTATGCAGCTTCAACTTAAAATCCTACCTCCTCTCCACGAGCTCCCATTAATTCACCAGCTAAGTCATGTGACAGCTCCTGAACCCCCTGCCATCTAATTCTCTGCCTGCGAAGCTTTATTGCCACGGTGAAAAACACTTTGTCTTTTTATTTTCATTTAAAAAAAAAACGCGTGTAATGAAAATGTAAAATGTTGTTTAGGATTTATCTAAGGCATGGTGGCAGCCCCTTTGAGAAATGGTCAGATGGGTGGGTAAGAATCAAATTCAGAAGTCGTCTCTTACTTTAAGTCATTATTGGAGTAAGGAGGAGCTGATTGGTCAGGGATATGATCTTTATATTTTAAACTTGGATTCATATCTATTTAAATTTTTTTAAAGAATGAATAGTTTTGGAGAGGTCAAAGGATTGGGAACTACTTATGTGACTTTGGAAGAGGCTACAAATATCCCAAACATAGTGGATTATTTTCACCTGTGATGGGTAATGCTGGTTGTCAACTGGATTGGATTAGAAATGCCTAGTGCATTAAGGAGCTACGTCGTGGGGCTGGAGACATGGTTCAGTGGTTAAGAGCATGGGCTGCTCTTCCAAAGGACCTGGGTTCGGTTCCCAGCACCCACATGGTAGCTCACAACTATCTATAACCCCAGTCCTAGGAGTTCCAGGAGATGTGATCCCTCTTCTGGCCTCCACAGGAACTGCACACATGTGGTGTGCACACACGAACACACATGCGCACGTGCACAAACACGTTTAAAAAGGAGATACAGCATTGGGTGTGTCGCATTGGGTGTGTCGCATTGGGTGTGTCGCATTGGGTGTGTCACATTGGGTGTGTCTATGAGGACATTTCCAGAGATGAAGGGGTAAGGGTAAGACCTGCATCCTGGAACCTCATACCACCATTCTTTTCTGCCATGGTGGCTATGCATAATAAACCCTCAAACAGCAAGCCAAGGTAAGCCCCTCCTCTCTTAAGCTGCTTTTGCTAGGCATTTGATAGCTGCAGCAAACTAAGTAGCTAGTATGCCACCTGAGGTCTGAACTCAGCTGTGTGACTGAGAGCCGCTGCTGGAGATGGTGAAGTTGTCCATGAACATGGAAAGCCCCTGCCTCGTATGACTGAATCAGCAATGCGGAGAGCTGCTGGGTGCGGCAGGTGCTGCAATTCCGTCTCCAGGCGCGCTCGGGAGTCAGCCCTGTGTCTTAAGGTTGTGGATGTGGCTTATACAATGATTTAATTCAAACTTTATGTTAGACTAACTTAGTCACACTGATCAATAACTGAGGTGGCCCCATTGTAAACGGGGTTTGCTCAATTAGTTAGTTCACGCGCACCAGAGAGCAATGAACCAGGACATGGCACAGTCCCTTCGGTTAGGCTGACTAAATGAGCCAGACTGAAGGAATCAGGCAGTCCCAGATAGATGCCATCTTCCCCTGTGGTTTCTGATGTGAGGGGCACAGTTTCTTGTGTTCACACACAAGCACCAGGGGAAGCAGGAATGTTAAACACACAGTGTTGTCTCTGCAAACCGAGTATGGGTAACCTACCACACCTAAGGACCAGAGTTTGATCCCAGGATCCACAAGTGGAACAAGAGAACACTCATACAAATTGTCCCTTCACCTCCACACGTGTCTCAGGAGCCACATGTGTGTACACACATATAATGCAAAAATTTGTAAATAAATGTGGAAGAAGAAAAGGAGGAGAAGAAGGAGGAGAAAGAGAAGGAGGAGGAGGAGGAAAAGGGAGGAGACCTCTGGTCTCTGTCACTAAACCTGCAACTTCAAAACAGGATGTCAAGTACCAAGGTGAATACCTCTTTGGACTAATTACTCCCACTGGTTCCTTTCAAATGCCATGTTTATGTTCACTTCCCATTCCTATCAGGCAGGGCCTGGCAGGAAGTATTAGGCTCACTCAGAATTCTGTAGAGAATTTGATTATTAAGGAAGGAAGATTAGCTAAGTATTGTTTAATGGCAAAACCAAAACTAACATATGATCCAGAATGAATTAAGAAAACTATGACATATACATACATAATACATACATATATACATACATACACACACATATGTAATACGTATGTACATACAGTCAGAGAAACCTGTCATTTACAATACCATGAGTATTGTAATAAGAGAATAAGCCAGACACAGAACGATGAATCATGTACAATCTCATATGTTGACCTTCAAAATCAAATTAAACTAACAGAACACAGGGCAGTTTTCATGGGCTTGGGGAGAGGGCAAGAAGAGAGATGTAGATCACAGAGTATAGTTTCAGGCAAAACACTGGAAACGGGATCTTGAAGAGCCATCTTCACAACACTGCTTACCCAGTATTCTGCTCTTTCCCAAAAAGTAGAAGAAATTTGTGATAATTTGAATGAGAATCACCCCCCGCGGGGTCATGTACTGAACACGCAGCCCCCATTTGATGATGCTCTTTAGGGAGGATTGAGTGCTCCAGCATTACTGGAGGAAGTGCATCACTAGGGGTGGGCTTTGAGATTAAAAGCCTCACGCCACTTCCAGTTGACTCTCTCTGCTCTGTGCTCATAGTTGAGCCTGGGAGGTCTCTGCTCCCAGCTTTTGCAGCTGGGCCCTGTGCCGCCATGATTGAGGCAGTTAATCACATTGCATCCACATATAGTCAGGGAGCAGAGAAAGATTAATATTTGTGCTTAGCTCTCTAGTCCAGAACCCTAACCCACAGAATGGTACCACTCACAATTAGGGTGGGTCTTCCCACCTCAGTTATCCGACTCTAGATAATCACCTACAGACAGGCCCAGAGGATTGTCTTTTCAGGGAGTCTAGATCCTGTTGAGTTGACCACATAGACCATCACAATTCCTAAACTCCTAGAGGCAGAAAGTAGAATGAAGACAACTGAAATGTTACTTACCTGGTGTAGAGCTTCAGCTTGGGAAGATGAAAGGGTTCAGGACATGGTTGATGCTGATGGTGGCACAGAGGTGCAAATGCATGGATGCCACTGAAGTGTACACTTGAAGATGCTCAAATGACAAATCCCATGTTTTTAGAGCATGCTACGAAGAGCTACTTAGTATAGAAAGAGGTAAAATTCAATTTCACCAAAATGATTTTTATTTAGAATTTTGAAGAGGCCATAAATTACTTCCTGAATAAATTCAGTCATGGTGGACTCTTGAGTACTTTTATTTGGCCAGGAACAAAAATCAAACCACGCCAAGGAGAGTTGCTAGAGGCAATCTCAATAATTAATGAACTTTGAAAAATACCCTAAGCCTCTAGTTATTTATAAGGAAAATATTATGCATACACAGAGCTTTTTGTGTCTGCACATCTCTTTATAAATCAGATAAATAATTCAAACACAAATTTTTCCCACTTGGGTATCTAAGGGCAATGAAGGGCCATGGCCAGGCTTCTCTTTTATTCTGATGGTTGTGGATTTTTGTTCCCTGGAAGTGGATGCTGGCAATGAAATGTCTTGTGACTCACCAAAGACCCTACGGCCCAGCCCAGGGTCAGACATCTCTCCATATCATTCATTTTCTCTTTGAAATTCTAATGTGTAATTCGAAGGGAAAAGAAATTCCAGGCTGCCTGTTTTCTGTTGTACTTTTCCATGCAAGCATAGCGCTTTTAAGATTTATTCTCATTTATGTGGATGTGTCTGTTTGAGAGTCTGCCATTCAGGTGCTTGTGGAAGCCAGAGACGGTATTGGATTCCCTGGAGCTGGAGGTAAAAGGCAGCTGTGAGCTCTCCAGTGTGGGTCCTGAGAACTGAACTTGTGACCTCAGGTAGAACAGTAGCCACTCCTGACACCTCTCCATCCAAGCATGTTCTTATTGTTATTAATTCTACGAGCATCCTTGTTATGGTGTGAATATAAATGCACTCACACCTACACACATGACACCAGGCTAATGTTTGAATGCTTGGTCCTGAATAGTGGCAAGATTTTGGAATGTTCTAGTAATTTTTGTAGGTGAGATTTAGCTGGATAAACTAGGACACTGGGAATAGGTTTTTTTAGGGTAACTTGTTCCTAGCCCCTTTCTGTCTCATTTTCCTTATCCATGAAGCAGCATGCTCCTTTCTACCACACAGTTTTGCCCCCATAATATTCCTGCCACCAGGTAGGTGCATGGGGCCAAACAACCAGGGACTGAATGAACCCTCTGAAGACATGAGCCTAAGCACGTAATTCTTCCTTTTAAGTTTTTTCTCTTGGGTACTTCGGTTCTAATGATGATAATGGTAACTAATACAGTCCTAGACCTTTGATATTTATTAATATTTATAGTGGTTTGCATCTTCATAAACCTGAGGGAAATCATGGATGTTATGCACACTGTGATGAGTAAAATGGCAGGGTTCCAGGCAAAACATCCATGAGCCTAACTGGTAGGCAAGGAGGGCCTCTAGAGCAGCAGTAATGACGTCACACTCTTTTCTTTGCATAGATTCTGTCATTTCCACTTGCTGGGTCAGTTATTTTTATGTTTTGGCTGGGCCATGGGAGCACAGATATTTTATCAAATATTTTTCTGTGTGAATCTGTGAGGGTGTTGCAGGATGAGATAAACTTATGGAGTGGTGGGCTGTGTAACACAGACTGCTGTCTTCAACGTGAGGACTTTTTCAACTACCTGAATACCTAAATGGGACAAAAGGCCCGAGGAGGAGGAAATTTCTTCTACTGCCTACTTGAGCTGGGACTTTGATTTGTCCCTATTCTTGAATTTATACCATCAGTCGTCTTGGTCCTCAGGCCTTCAAACACTCCAAGTGTTTCCTTTGTTCCCTGGGTCTCCAGCTTGTTGGCTGCAGGCTGTGGACTTCAAAGGCTTCATAACTGTGGAAGCTAACTTCTTATTTTACCTATTAACACATTTGCATATCTGTATCTTTCATATGCACAACTCTCTCTCTCTCTCCCTCTGCCTCTCTCTCTCTCTCTCTCTCTCTCTCTCTCTCTCTCTCTCTCTCTCTCTCTCTCTGTGTGTGTGTGTGTGTATGAGAGAGAGACATGCATATTACCCATTCTGTTTTTCTGAAGAACCTCAACTACTAATACATTCATTTGGGAAGATCGGTAGTCAATTCAGTAAGGAAGGTAGTACCTATAGCATCAAAGGCTAATGTGGGATTAGTCACTTCAGTGAGACTTAAAAAATTAAGGTTTTAACTTCAATCTATTGGATGGGGCAGTGAACAATTGAAGCTCTATTTGTATGGGGTAATTTCTGATGCCTGTCAAACCCCTAGAGCTCAGTGGCTTACAAACACTTGTGTGTCACCATGAATCTTTGAGTTGTCTACAATGTCCCTTTGGGTCATTTTGAGCCATAAATCTGAACTGACTGGCAAGTCTTCTGATATCAGATGATCTAGACTGCCCATGTTCCCATATTGGTTGATGGAAGGACAGTGGCTAAGACCATGGGGTATTGGACCCAGTAATTTTGGCTATCTAGTCACTATCCCAAGTGTTACCACAGGATAGTCACAGAATATCCACAGGAAGGAGCAGCCAGATGGCCAAGCATGTACAAGTCTCTGCTGGTGCCACATTTGCTGCAGTTCTCTTTGCCAATGCAAAAGACAAGGCTAAGTTCAGAGGCCAACACCATCGTGGCAGGGAAGCATGCCTTGGGGGTCAATGAAAGCTGCAATCAAATTTCCAACTACTATCAGAGAGCAGGAAAGACCCCTCCTCTTCCTTATAAGAGATCATGTCTGCACACAGAAACCATGCCCTAATACTGGTCCGCCAAAACGGTTGACAGAATGAATTCCCACAACATCTTTAAAACCCAGAAACAGTACCCCCCCACACACACACACAATTCCCTTGGGTTCAAAGTGTTCCAGACTCAACATCCTAAGGAAGTACCACTTTTCCTAATACACAATGGGGGAAAGACAGCGGTATGTGGAGGGGAAGGAGATACACATTCTTTGCTTTGCTCTCTTTCTACATTTAGGCAGCAGAGGACCCACCTTGCCTTCTCTGCATTTTCAACAAGGTAAGGTCTTACATTAGAGTGCTGGCTCCAGGAAGGAGAAGACACGAGCTGCACTCAGAAAAATGAGGGGAAGGGTCCACAGCACTGAAGGAAAACCAGCAAGCAGACAAAGCCAGGGTAGCAAACTCTTCCCAACACAGAGGGAACCAGATTCTCTGACAACAGCTTCCTGCCCTAGGTGCCTCCTTGAGAGAGTTACACCCATCATGGTGTCACCCTATTGTGTTTTCATTTCTCCAAGTAAGTAAGGATCCAGAGCTAACAGAGAAGGCCCTGTGATGCCACCTGACCATATCCTATTGTCTTGGTCTAGCCCAAGACTTCTCATACACATACGGGTGCGCGCGCATGCGCGACGCACACACACACACACACACACACACACACACACACACACACACACATACACGTACACGCACGCACACACGCACTTGAGCTGTGGATACATGGATGCAATTACTGGTGTTTTATACTAACTGCAAGAGTTTCACAAATACACTGTTCCCTCATATTCTCCCCTCTGCTCAGTGTTGTTCTCTTTACCTGGTATCTTAGGGCTGCTGTTGCTATGGTAAAACACCATAACTAAAAGCAAGTTGGGAAGAAAAGGGTTGATTTCAGCTTATAGCTCTCAGGTCCCACTCCATCACTGAGGAAGTCAGGGCAGGAACTCAAGGCAAGGAA
Organism: Cricetiscus sungorus; assembly: GCA_030556225.1. Taxonomy (NCBI): domain Eukaryota; kingdom Metazoa; phylum Chordata; class Mammalia; order Rodentia; family Cricetidae; genus Cricetiscus; species Cricetiscus sungorus. Next base: position 22,229,817 of record JANBXA010000097.1, on the reverse strand, counting down.
CCAGAAGACAGGACCCGAAGCAGAGGCCTTGGAAGGAAACTGCTTACTGGTTCACTCAGCCTGCATAAGCAATTCAGGACCACTTGCCCTGGAGTGGCACCCTCCCTCATGGGACGGGCCCTCCCACATCAATCCTTAATCAAGACATCATCACAAAGACTTGCCCGTGGGCCAATCTTACAAAGGCATTTTCTCATTGAAGATTCTCTCTTCCCAGAAATGTCCAGGTCAATTCCAAAACAAGGCATCAAACAATATAGTTCCAGTTTGGTAGGCACATTGGGGAACACCCAGCAGTCCAAGCTTAAGCAGTGGTGGGAAAATTGCTGCCCCTGGAAGACCATCACTTAGCTCTGCAGAAGGAATTGGTTTTCAGATAGTCTTTTTGGTTCCTTTTGAGTCTAATGTGCTCTGAGTCTACATGAAAGAGTGATTATTTAGTCATACTGAAGAGCCTTGACTGTAAGGTTTCTTTTGTTTGTTTTGTTGTTTTTAGAGAGAGACAGGGTTTCTCCATGTAACTGTCCTAGAACTGGCTGTCCTGGAACTCACAGAGATCTGCCTCCTGAGGGATGGAATGAAAGGCATGAACCACTACTGCCTGGTTGTAAAGTTTCTATGATGAGTCTTCCAGAGAAGTTTTCTTTCCCCTTCTTTTCTTCCTTCCTTCCTTCCTTCCTTCCTTCCTTCCTTCCTTCCTTCCTTCCTTCCTTCTTCTTCTTTTTTTTTTTTTTTTGATTGCTTTTTTACATTTGCAAAAAGTTGTAGCTTAAGGTAGACTGTAGACTGTGGAGATGGTCACTCTACATCAAGTTTTTTGTGTGTATACAGGAGCACGCATGAACACATGCGCACATGCGCACACGCGCACCCGTGTACACACACACACACACACACACACACACACACACACACACACACACAGAGGCACACAAGCATGCAGGCAAGCCACCCTTAGGCCGGTTGTTGAACTGCCTTGAGCTTCAATGGCCCCACCCATCAGGTGAAGATAAAAGTAGATGTGAAGAAATGAAGAGACCAAATGCATAGCAATATTACATGCCAAAGACTAGGTTTTATTGTGTTGTGGGGAATTAACCAGTTTTGTCTGTAAGAAATATTAAATATGAGTCTTTTCTATCAAGTACTATGCAACTATAAAACTTGTGTTTAGGACAAGGAACTCAGATCTTTTATCTCCCCCACATAAACAAACACATCTCTACTTCCTGCCTCTGTATCTGTACGTTCATTCTTTCTAGTTCATCCTCCGGAACAAGAGTAAAGTTTTACCTTGTTGAAACACTTCAATTGGAGTGATGGTCTCTGTCTTTGGAACCTCAAACATTTCTAACAGTAGATTTATCAAACTTATTTCCAAATTCCTTCTCTTATGGACTCTGAATACAGATGCCATCTTTAGCTTTCCCTTACTGATTGACTTGAACAGTATATTTCCCTATGTTTCACTCTGGTGTTTGTATGACAAGCATGTTTTTCATGTTTTGGAATTATTCTTTGACAGATCCCAAATCTGCAATAAGACACTTTTCTCTGTAGACTGCCATTGGCAAAGTTCTCTCTATTACAAATGCCAGTTAAGTTACTGGAAGCACATTTGCATTGTTTGCATTGTTATAATTTCTACAAGGTGAGAACAAACAGTCTAGTCTTCCTAGTTAGGTGGAGCTGGACCCTAAGGCAATGAGGTTGGAGAGAAATCCCCTGTCAGAATCTGTACCTACTAGAAAAAGGAATAAGAAGCAAGGCGAGCCTAGCAGAGAGATACTTTGTGCCCTTTCCAGTTATGAGCAGCAAGATAATGAAGGGAGGTAATTCTGAAAGCTTTATGTCAGTTTTAATGGTCCCTCAAGCACTAAAACAGCTAATAGTCAATGGATAGTGTCCATAAGGATTATTTTTCTCCTTCTCCCCTGACAACCATCAGCAGGATCATTTTGTATTTGTAACTGCTGTCACTGAAGCGTGGAGAAAAGACCCTTCAAGGCCAGAGAACGAGGACAATGTCCCTGTGAGGATCTCTATTGTCATCAATAATAGTTACCACAGGTGTGTGTGTGTGTGTGTGTGTGTGTGTGTGTGTGTGTGTGTGCTTAAGGCTTATAGGATTTTGGTTTCATAAAATCACATTAGCATAAAATCATGCTCTGTAATCCTGCAAGGAGAACATTTTATAAAATGTAAAGAAAACTATTCAACAGGATGAAAATAATTACCAATGCAGGTCACCTGACTAATACAGTTATTTATGGGATGCTAACAGCTCTTCGGAGGCATTCAGATACGCTGTCAGTCGGATTCACTCTCCACGCCTTCTCTCCACTCCCCTCCCACTACTAACCCCACCCCCCCAGGACCAGGCTCAGAGTTGGCCAGGAATGTAAATTAACCGCAAATGAGCTTTGGGAAGTCTTTTGGTAGTTTCTCTTCATTATCCACAATGAAAGGAAAAGGAAAGGAGTCAGGGCTTCTAAGTCGTCTACATCACACCCTCACAGTCTCCCACCTCGCTCTGCATAGCGCTAAATCTCAGCTTTACTAGCTTACCCACTGGCAGAATTAGGGATGCCAAACGCTTCCTGTACTGGCTAGTCTAGTTTTATGTCAACTTGACACAAGTTAGAGTCATCAGAGAGGAAGGCTTCTCCATAGAGGAAAGGCATTTTCTCAATAGGAGAGGACCCAGCCCCTAGTGGGTGCTGCCACCCCTGGGCTGGTCGTCCTGGGTTCTATAAGAAAGCAGGCTGAGCAAGCCATGGGGAGCAAGCCAGTAAGCAGCATCCCTCCATGGCCTCTGCATCAGCTCCTGCCTCTAGAATCCTACGTTTGAGTTCCTGTCCTGACTCTCCAGTGATGAACAGCAATATGGAAGTATAAGCCAAATAAAACCTTCCTTCCTTTCCCAACTTGCCTTTTGGTCATGGTGTTTTGTTTCAGCAATAGAAATCCTAACTAGACAAACATCCAAAGTTCGATGGTGTGGATGAAGCAAGACTGGGGATGCTTGTGTGAATGTTATAAAGGTGAGGTGAATAAGTTCTAAAACAGATTGTTGGAGTCAAAGGAAAGGGGTTAGAAAGGAGGATGAAAAACACAAGCAAAAGGGAACAAAACTAGCGATTGAACCTACCGAGGAGAGGAAAAATAAAAGAAGCAGCAGGGGAAAATACTGCAAAGTTGACTGCCCACGGAGACTGCCCTCGAACGAGCGCCGAGGGATGAAACTACAACTCCCAGAAATCTTAGCGGCGCCTTTGGCCAGGACGTCAGTCTCCTAGGCAACGCGTACAAACAAGATGGCGGCCTCCGAAAAAAATCTCTCCAGAGGGAAAAGGTCATCTCTCCAGGGAGGCTTGGGCGCTTCTCGAGCTGTAATCCAGGCAATATTGGCGCTCACAGCAAAACATCGTCGGACACAATGGCCTCCTTTTCCCATGGGGCAGAGGACGAAAGGGACTTTCAAAAGCGCCTCCTCCTACCTCCTCCAAGAGCTCATCCACCGATCTCAGGACATGGAGATGGAACCGCAGGACGAAGAGGAGTCCGAAGAGTCCGAGGAGTCAGAAATGCAGATGAATTTGGAGGTGTGCCTTGTCCCACTCCCACCCGCCTCCTCACTCCAGTCCCCGGCTCCCTGCAGCTGCCAAGCCTGGCTGCCTCAGATGCAGCTGGCTTCTGCGCCTCTGCTGTCCTGCCTGGGCTCAGTTCACTCCTTCTGGCCAGGCGCCCCTTCCCCAGATAGCTTTTCTTTGCTGCTCATTTCTGTCTCTTAGTCCTGGGGACCAGGAGGGACGAGGGCGAGGGGGTGGGCAGCCGAAACCCTCCAAACACCTACCTTCTTTTCATGGTTTCTTAGGTATCAGATTACACACTGCCATGGGGGGGGGGGGGGGGGAAATCTGTGTATTTGTATGGAGGTTATGGGTTTAATTTAATGCTTTCAAAATTACCCCTTGACGTTACTACCTTAGTATCAATAGGCAAGAGGTGTTTTGTTTTTTTTTTTTGTTTTTTTTTGGATATCCCCAGCATGTCTCTTCAAACTGAAGTACTCTGCACGCTTCTCAGTTGTGGGCTCATCTTTCTCCTTCCTCCAGGGTGGAAAATAGCCTATTTTTTGGGAAATAATCTAAATGCTCTCTCCAAGACCAAATAACTTACAAGGTATGTGCCTGTTAGAGCACTCACCACACCTCCTGGTCAAGAAGGGAGCCATAGCATGTTCAGAGAGTCAGCTCACTCTCAGAGAGTATTTGGGTTATGAGTATCCTTTCCTTTTCCTTTCATTGTGGATAATGAAGAGAAACTACCAACTCCCTTTTGTTCCCTTTTGCTGTGTTTTTCATCCTCCTTTCTAACCCCTTTCCTTTGACTCCAACAATCTGTTTTAGAACTTATTCACCTCACCTTTATAACATTCACAAACCTCTACAGTTTGTTTTCTACTCACCTAATCCCACTTCTCTTGAACACTTGACTCTGTCCCCACACACTGTCCTTCCTTACCCTCTGCTCCCTTTCCCCTTTACATTCTACTTCTTCTTTCTAGTGGCTTCTAATAATTGTTCCTTTTCAAGATGATACTTTGATTTGCTCCCCTCTCATAGAGAGTTGGGCTTTTCTCTTTGTTTTAGCTACTCATAATCAATATTTTTCTTAATTTCAGCTTTTACCTTTATATTAATCCCCTCCTTTCCTTTTCCTCCAGCGTTATAAATTGCTTCAGCTTCTTCACATGTGCCTGTCATTTCCTACTTTCTCATCACTCCTGTTCCCTGGCACAAGCTCCTTTTCTGGTTTGTCTTATTTCCCATCCTTCCCCGCCTAACCTTCCCTTACTCCGATTCTGCTCTCCTTGGGCCCTTTTGCCTGCTTTGACTATTTGCCCGTCTCCCTCCACCCCCAGCCCCATCCCTCATTTTGTATTTCTTTTTATACTTCTCTCTTTGTGGTCTAGTTACATTCTAATTTTGCTTGAAGTTGATGGCAGAAGTGTGCTGGACAAGGTGTGCCTACCTACACTCCCTGCACTGGGAGACAGAGATGGGAAGGTTAGCATGAGTTAGAGGTCATCCTGGTTTACATAGCCATTAGCTAGGAACCTTGATGATAGAACCACACAATGGAACCCTGCCTTAGAAAATACTACTACTACTACTGCTACTAATAATAATAATAATAGAAAAAAAAACAAACTCAAACAAACAAAAAGCCATTATTTATTTTATTCTCCCTTTGTTGGTTAATTTTGCTGCCTCTGGCTCCTGACTACCACAAACGGTAGCAGTGTTTTTGCTCCTTTGAAATGTTTGTATGGTTTCCACCACCTTCTACCCCAGAGGAATTCACAAATGAACCGCCAGCATACTTTATGATTCTAATTAGCACAGGCTCCTGGAGTATGGGTTCATTAGTGCCATTGTTAATGTGTCTTCAGCACGTCATTAACAAGGCATAGAAGGGGCCGTTCAACTGGGTAGGCCTTGCTGGTTTAGAGACTATGTTGAGAAAAAGTTAATCACTTATTCCAGTTACATTCTAAATATTGATACTGGCTTTGCATAGTATTTGCTTAAGTTTTAAAATGTGGAATGAACTAAAAAGTTATAAAAAGTGTATGTTCATGTTGAGTGGTTTATTTCCCACATCTTACCCTGATTACCGGTAACAACTGGGTAGTCATAACCAAAAATGCAGCTAGCTCCAAACTCCAGAAACCCTAATGAATTTAAGGGAAGCAGTTGAGGCCAGCTGTTTGGAGTACTCCCTTTGGGATGAAAGACTTGTGGATGAGACCTGGGTTAGCCTCTTGTTCATAGCAAGATTTTGAATAAGTTCCTTAGCTCGTCTCAAACTCAGAATACCAGTTTGGTAGTCCTCCTTGTCTCATAGGGTAATTGAATGATATCCTATATGTAAAATGCTTAGCATAGGACCGGCGGGAGGGCTTTGCAGGTTAAAGACACTTGCTGTCAAGCCTCATGACCTGAGTTCAAGCCCTTGACCCCTTGATGGAAGAAGAGACTTGACTCCCCAGATTTGTCCTATGACTTCCAGACATGTGCCATGGTGCACATGTACACAAACACACATGCAAATAAAAATTTAATAAAATTTTAAATATAGTCCTGATACTATAATAGTAACTCACGTTTTTAACTGCTACCTGAAACTCATTAAGTGATTTTAGCCTTATTGAACAAACATTTATGGAGTGATTGCTTAATAAAAAGCACGCTTTGATCATGTCTTGACCCAAAATTTGGCACAAGAAAACCACCCTTTGCCAGTAACTCAAGGTGAGAAATCACACCTATTTATTGGGATAGTTATAGACTTCAAATTTAGTTTTCACCCAATTTCGAACCAGGGACCTTCTGAATGTTAGGTAAACGTGATAACCACTATACTACAGGAACCCATGTCTTTAAATTTAGTAAGATACTAAAGTTTTCAATATATCTGGTAGGTAGAGTAGATTCTTAAAAGTTATAGACGTAATAAATAATATCAGCAGTTAAAATAGAAGATGAAAACATGAAGACATGCATAGTCCCTGCTCTCAGAATTACATGAGTAAGTCCAGCAATTAACACCAGAAGAGTCATAGGGAAATAGGTAGCTGCACTCAGGAGCTACAGGTAAGAGCAGAAAAGGTGGCTGAGTGGGGCCAGGCACAGAAGGCTCTGCTCTGTGCCGGGACACACACTTGACATTTTAAGTGGTTCTGTGCTGAGCATGTAAATTAGATAAGAGCATAGTTAGGGTTCTAGCAATATCTATAGGGGAACAGGAAGAGTCTGAACTAAGGGACTGCTTGGGAATACAAAGTAGGTTAAAGAAGAAGGGCTTATTGTGTGGAGTGTTGCCATAGGGATCTGAGAAAATGCTGGCAGTTGTGCCCACCCTGATTTCTATCGTTATGGTTACAAACAGGCCCTTCCTGCAGGAACAGGTAAAGAATAGAGTGGGGTGAGGTCAGACGACCTGCAGAGCTCTAGGTGGGGAGTTAGGGAGGAAGGCAACTTTGCCTCTACCCCACTACCTCCTGGGGTTTACATAGGACACTGGCACTTCATGTACAAGCATGAATATCTTCCCTGCTTGTGAGCAGTGTGACAGCTATGGAACACTGGCCCATAGTACATGAGTTAAAACAATTGATATGTTTCAGGCACTGTGCCAAGAGCTTTCTGTATATTATTTTCTTTCATTCTCCTTAAAATATTGAAAGAAGGGGTAGGAAAGAAACAACTACCTAGCTGTCATAGCTGAACCTATGAAACAAAGTAACAATGGACAGACTGACATAAATGAGGGATATAGGTATATTGATTTTGAATATTGCATGCATTAGGGATATCATAGGAAAAGATAAAAAAAAAAAAAACTATTACAGGCTGGGTGATAGTGGTGCACACCTTTAATCCCAGCACTAGGGAGGCAGAGGCAGGTGAATCTCTGAGTTTGAGGCTAGCCTGTTCTACAAAGTAAGTTCCATGACAGCCAGAGCTACACAGAGAGACCCTTTTTGGAAAAAACACCCCTCCCTAAAACAAAACTAAAAAGAAGCCTTTATAATTTTTCTGTAGTGGTCTTCATCTTTGCAAACAGAAGTTTCCTTGGTGAGGGGTAAAGACTGCATTATCTGTGAGTGTAAGGACAGATGTTTATAGATTGTCATTAGGGGATATGCTGGGTTAGTAAATTGGTGGTTATAGATTTTCCTCCAATCACCACAATTTCACTAGCACTGAGTAGTTAGTTCCAGTGGGGCTGCAGAGATGGCTCAGAGTAACTAGCTGTTCTTCCAGAGGACCTGGGTTTGATTTCTAGCACCTACATTATGGTTCATAGCCCTATCTGTAACTCTAGTCCCAGGGCATCCAAAGCCCTTTGTTGACTTCCACAGGTACCAGGTATGTGTGTGATACACAGACATACATGCAGATAAAACATCCATCAGTTAAAAATAAATAAATAAGTAAACATGTAGATAGAAGATGGATAGATAGATAGATAGACAGACAGATAAACTATTACATGTTCTGCAGAAATGATTCAGCAGATAGAGCACTGTTGTTCTTATAGAGGACCCTGGTTTGGTTCCTAGCACCCAATTGGTGGCTCAAAACCACCCATAACTTGTGTCCCAGAGCTTCCAACACCCTCTTCTGTTCTCCTTGGGTACTGGATGCATGTGGTGCACATACATATGTACAGGCAAAATACTCATGCACATAAGATAAATAAACGTTTAAAAAAATCTGTTACAACTATTTATTCATGTGTGTGCCACATATGTGGAGGTCAGAAGGCAAGTTGGAATTTGCTGTCTTCTTTTGCCATGTGGGTTCCGGTGACTAAACCCAAGTCCTCAGGGCTGGAGGCAAGTGCCTCCTGCTGACCTGGAAACATATTATGTGAGATTTGAGAGCTTACACATCATGTTACCAGGGGAAGGGTAGAGGGAATGTAGGCCACTTAGGAGGGTGGGGGCAAATGCTTTTATGGAAAGATACGAGAGCTCTTAGAATAGATGGGAGCTATGAGAGAGTGTGACAAAGCTCACCTCACTGCGGTGCCAGCCTCTCGTCACTCCTGTGGTAAGGGTCAATCTCCTCCAGCTGATGAAACTCCTGGGGAAAGGATTTATAACAGTCGAGTTCCTTTTGAAGGTTCTGCCTCTCTGTACATAAAAGCAGTTCAGAGAAAGCCTCCCCTTGCATTTGCTGTTTTTTTTTTTCCAAGTGCCTTCAGCTCAAAACAATCAATATCCCCAAAGCAGCCTACTTTGGAGGAATGGTGTGTCTAAACCGCCTTTAAAGAAAAACATACTTTCTGTTTAAAGGTAGAGAGACGAGGCTCAGAGAAAGCTTTACCTCCCTCCCCCAAGTCACGTGGCAGAGGTGGGATTCAAACTCACTATCTCCATGTAGGCAATATTCCCTGGGGAGAAAAACTCTTAGAGCAACATGAGTCTTTATAGTTATGTCCTCAGGACCAACAACCCAGACAGCATTCTTGGTTCCTGGGTTAGTAAAGAACTAAAGAGCAGATGCTTTCCCACCACAGTTAACATGCTCATCATGGTTAAGTACGGTATATATCAGTGTGGCTGTCATGATGAGCGTGTTTTCTGCCATCATGCTGATGTCAGTGTCCATGTTGGCCAGTATAGAGATTAAGGCAGTGGCCATGCAACATAGACTGGTATGAGGTCTATTCTCTCTGCCATTACTGGGGAAGTGGCATGCCCATCCATTGGCTGTAGACCAAGGGCAAGCTTCCTCATGGAAGCGACTGCTACTCATTAAATCATCTTGTAGATTGGATGAATCTGACAAAAGCAGATACTGGAAAGCGAACTGAGGACTTGATTTGTTCAGCAGGAATAACAGATTTTGGGACATTGTCACCTTCATTTGATGTAACCATCCCTAGAGGTGTGGGCAAAGAGCAGACATATTGAGTTTTCACTCCATCTCTGTCACATGCTGTCATGTCATTCTGAACAAGGTCACCTCTAAGCCTTAGTTACTTCATCTGTAAAATGGGGATAGGAATGCCCACCCCAGGGCTGTCAGAAGCATTGGCAGTTGGAGAGCAGAGCTCTTACACGGGGCTGCTAGAACTGATGTTCCTATGGCCACTGTGTTCTCTCAGCATTAAATACCACATGCAAGTGACCCCCTGAAAAGTCAGTGGCAGCAAGACATAACTTTGATGGACATTTACTTAACTGTGTATAGTATGTGATATCTTCCGTGCAGCCTTTTCTCTGGGAGCCGGATAGGACAAAGTAGATGGCTGCCTTTCTAATGCGAGTTCTTTGTCCACTATTTGCTTTCTGCAGGAGGAGTTTGATGGAATCCTGAGAGAGGAGGCTGTGGCCGAAGCACTCAGTGAATTGGGATGGTCAGGCCGTGGGACAGAGCAGGTCTACCTCAACCTAAATTTATCAGTGAGTATGACAGGGCCATTGCAGGCTGGCAACAAGGACGGAGCACATTCATTTCCTTTGGCACTCATGACTCGTAGCGGCACTAAACCTCAGGGCCTCGTGTTTGATGGAGATTGGTGACAAGAGATGAACATGTAAATGTTAGACTTCAGAGAGCCGCAGCCATCCATCCGAGCATCAGCTCCCCACATTCCTTTGTTTTCCATTCCCTTTGCACTCTCTTTTGTCCTAAGTAGTCTATATTATAGTAACCAATGCTTTCTTCAGGAGGTTGAACTTGGATATGAAAGACCAATCAAAAATGCCATAAGAATTTTGCTTAACTTTCTGAGTCCAAGGGTACCGAGTATTCTGATACCGATTTTCCCCTTACATGGAGAAATAAGTCGCTTTGGGTGCCTTTCTTTTCATAAAGATACCTATCATTAGAACAAAAGAATCTACTGATATTCTTCAGTCTTCAGTATTTCAATCTCCGTCCTAGAGTAGCACAGCATCTTGGCTCAGCACAGTTCTGTCTCTGCTGTTGCTCATAGCCCTAGGAAAATACTTTAACTCTTTTGCTTCCATTTAAAAAAGAAAGAAATAAGACATTGAGGGGCTAGGGAGCTGGCTCAGTCGGTCAGGTGCTTGCTGTGTAAGTGTGAAGGCTGGGTTTCAGATCCCATGCATGCTGGCATGGCAGCCTTGTCTAGATGAACGAGTGAGCACCAAGTTCTGTGAGAGAGGCTGCTTCAGTATAGAAGGTAAAGGGCCATAGAAGAAGACACCTCCACAGCTCATGTTCACACATGCATGTGCACCCGTTACACACATGTGCTCCCTCATTCATACAGATATGCACTCTACACATTTTAAAAGCACATTGAAATTTTACTATAGCTCACTCATGGCTGGGCTAATGCATTGCAAGGATGTCCTGTCTTGGATTTGTACCAGTAAAATACCCAAGGTATTGCCACCTGTGCTGACTTCATAGTATGTCCTGCGGGGTCAGCATACCAAGGCCATGCTCTTCCATCCCTGGCAGGGTCTAACCTTTGGTGTATGTCATAGGTGAGACATGTGGAGTACCCTGTACACACAGCATTGTGTAAAACATTGAGATGGTGTAATTCCAGCAGCCAGTACAGACTCATGAAGGTCCATTTCAACCAATAGTCCATTTATGTATGTAGTGCTGTGCCTTAAGTTGATCTGCCAAAAAAGCAATCCTTTAAATCTTATTTCAGCCAGAGGGATGGAGCTTAACTTATTTTGCCACTGACCTCCTTCCTGTTGAGATATTATGTGCTGAATTACTTGGCCTCAATAAACTGTCTCACTGAATACACTTTCTGGTTCACTGATTTCCCCCCCCCAATATCTTACTTATGCTATACGTAATAATAATAATAGTGATTATTATTATTTATTTGACTTTCTCTAATTACTTGTGCATATATCTTCTCCCCTTCCAAAGTCCGAAATTCTTAAAGGCAAAGTAAAGCCCGGCCCCTCCCGTTTTCTCATCAAGCACACACCGTAGGCACTCAGTGCTGATTTGTCTCTTGCAACAACCTACGTAAAACAGTCATCACTGCCCTACAGGAGAACTTGCTACCAAATGACTCTTTGTTAGTCATCTTTGGCTTTGTTTACTGCCTGTGACAATGACATATGCCACTAGTAGAAATCTTTATTCCACGGGATCAAATTCCCTCCTAACTCCAGTTGAACTCCCATGAGTACCATTTTCTGGTATGAATTTTGGACACAGCCTCAGCATCTCCCAAGCTGCTCTGTGACTTCAGGTTTGGCCATATATCTCTCTGTTTTCCCCCAGTCTGCCCTGCAACTGTTGGATCTGTTGGGATCACTTTGAAAGAGCTTTTCAGCTTGTGTTGTTAATGATTTCCTGGTGGCCTGTGACATCTTCCTACAACTTCATTTAAACTCTCAACACTGGCTTTCCTTTTTGGTTAGATGAAAACGTGGTCTATATTGCTGTTTTATTTTAGTGTCCTACTCGTGAACACTGCTGTCATTTACCTTTTCATGTGGTGTGTTCTTGCTGCTAACACTAATTTCTTAGGGTAATAATTTCTTTCTTCTTTTTGATACAAGGTCTTACTGTGTAGCCCTGGCCAGCTTCAGACTCATAGAGATTCTCTTGCCTCTGCCTTGATTAAAATGATGTGCTACCATGCCCAACTGATTTTTTTCAGAAGGAATACCTCCTCCTCCTCCTCCTTCTCCTCCTTTTTCTTCTGCTCCTCCCCCTTCTCCTCCTTCTCCTCCTTCTTTTCCTCCTCCTTCTTGTTTTGGTGGCTCTGTAGTCCATTTTGAGATCCTATTAGTAGCAGGCCTTAGATTTTTTTCTCTTGCTTTTACACTTTGGAAAGAAACTCTGGCTTTCATCAGCATTGTTTCTAGATGTTGCAGGAAGGCAACACTGTAAATGCCATATTAAAGCCCTTCCCCCTTTTCTCCCTCTCAGCACTGTGATTTAGTCGACATCTGCATTCTGTGTAACTATGTTCACCTACAGAAGTTGAATCTTTCTGCAAACAAAATCGAAGGTACGTGATTGTCAGCCGAGTGAATTGATCACTGAAGTAGTGCAAAAATGTACAGGCTACAGAATTTAATGTGGTTTAATAATACTGAGCTTGATATAAGTGATTTGTAGATCAATTTACATATTGACTTACTGCTTTCTGTGGAGAGAGAGAGAGAGAGAGAGAGAGAGAGAGAGAGAGAGAGAGAGAGAGAGAGAGAGAGAGAACAAGAGGGGGCAGTGATCCACAAATGGAGAGAAGACAGGCTGGTCTTCAGTGTTTTGACACAGTTGGGGTGCACCCAGGGATCCCCACAGCACAGGGGTTGTCATGCCTTTGGTACTCATACCCTTTTGTTCAGCTAGTTATTTAACTCAGAAGAACCGGCTTTTCCCCACCCTCATGGACATTTTATGTTGCTTTTACACTAACATTTTCATCCTGGCTAGCTCCTTCTATTATTGTTTAAGTACCAGGACTTCAGGTGTCAACCCTGCTCCCCATCGCCGTGTGTCTAGTTGACTCTTTTGACCACACCATCTGAAATTATTTGTATTTGTCACGACACCTTTCTTCTTCACACTTAAAGAATATATCCTGCAATCGTCATATTTTCTTTAAAGACTGGTCCTTGTTTTGAATTTTCTGATCTTATTTGATGTAAATACTTATCTCTGGTCTGCTTTCTCCACTGAGTGTCTTTCTCCTTGCTTCTTTCACCTACCTTCAAGAAGACCTTAATGCTACTGATAATAGTCTCTCAATTTCATTTTCCAATTTCCCTCATCTGACTCTAATAATTAAAGTCCATTCCTTGCGTGCAGGCAAGCTAATACCACTGATGGAGAGCCTGTTACATTGTTTTTCCTATTTTTTATAAACCCGTTTTAGAAAATTGCAAACATGAACAGAGAAAATTCCGGAATGAATACTAAGGCTCAGCAGTAATAGGAAGGAGGCCAGTCTTGTTCTATCTGCACCCCTGCTCTGTCCCTCTTCCTCCAAGTTACTTTAAAGCAAACCTCAGATCATGTGATGATCCAGCCACCAGGAAGGCATTTAAGTCGTCACTGGCAGGAATGCTCAGCCCACCCCACACCTACAAGGTTGATTGTGTTCTCCCCACCCCACAGCTCTGAGATTGATTTTTCACTCTTACCGAATAAGAAATTGCAGCCTCACGGGAGGCTCCGGCGATGCTCAGTGCCAACAGCAAGCAGAGACTTCGCTTCGTAGCCTGCCACTCAAGGCACTCTCTGTGCACAGCATCCTCTCTACACAGACCACTCCTCCTGGGTTCTTTCTCTATGACACTCTTTATTAATTCATCAGGAGTCAGAGTCTGCTGTGTGTTAGTATGGCAGTATGTTTTTCTTGGGGGGGGGAGTCAGCCTTAAGGGTGTCCCGAGTTTGCCACATTTCAACTTTCAACAGAATCACTGTGTGTAGTTGGGGGCCTTACAGACTGCTGAATCACACCCTCAGAGTTTCTGACTGGGGTAAAGGCTGAGAATTTACATTTGCAGTAAGCTGATGCCACTGGTCCAGAACCTTTGGTGTAGCCATAAGGTGCTTTTGCCATCTGGTGGATAAAGACGTTACTACACCAAGGAGGAACTACATGGAAGTTAGCAACCCAGAGACTGTCTCTGTCACAGTGAATTTTAAAACGTTAGCTATGTACAGAGTATGAGCTGTAGTTACCATCTCATTGCATCTGTCTAAATATTAGCTGATACTTCTACTTTAAAGCAGATATCCATGCGATTGGCATTAAAGATGGACCTCAACAGGAGTTCAGGGGCTCAGTGGAGATGAATAGAATTGAGACCACTTCTAACAGACATGTAGCTGAGTACAGAACAGGCAGATGCAGGGCTGATAGGTATAGACTGCTAAGCATCCGATGCCCCCATAGGCTTTGTCCCATAGGCAGCCTTCCTTGATTGACCCATTGATGAGTTTTTACCGAAATGTTACTGTCCCAATGCATCACCTCTTTGAGAGATGTTCACAGCTAAGATACTGTGTAACACAGAGACCTGGAGCAGAAGTTGGTGGGAATTATCTGGCTTCAGAGAGCCTTGATCTGGCACACTAATTACTCTTCTGTTTCTATGATAAAAGTCTGTGAGTTTATTTGTGTTTATAGTTCCAGAGGGTTAGAGTGCATAGTGATGACAGCATAGCATCAGGCAGCAGGCAGCAGGCAGGGTGGCTGGAGCTGGAAGCTGAGAGTGGAGAGCTCATATCTTGAACCCCGAACAGGAGGCAAAGTGAACTGGGAATGGTGTGTGGGTTTTCAAACCTCAAAGCCGGCCCCCAGTGACATACTTGATACAGCAAGACATACCTCTTAAGCCTGGCCAAACATCACCACCAGCTGGGGACCAAGACTGCAGGGTCTGCCCCTCATTCAAACCATCACAAAACACACCATCTCACACTGCCAGCCCACGCTGCCCAAGACACAGCTGGCGTGCCACCCTCTCCCAGTCCGCATTTGCCTCTGCCCCTTGGCTTGGCCTGGCTTTGCCTGTCATTGGCATGGCTGTCCTGGTTCTCTGTGTCCCCCAGAATGAGAGAGCAAGGGGTTGCTACCACCAAACCACTACGGGTGGTGAAATGAATCACTCGCACCAACAAGGCCAGAGCCCCTACTATGGATTCTTTCATTCCAGTGCCTGCCCAGTGTGCGTCTGCTGCGAAGAGAAGTGGACAGTGGCGAACGCTGCGCCACAAGCACAGTTCACGTGCGACTCCATTCGTGGTCTCCATTAGCACGGCGTTTCACTTAGCACCAAGTTCAGGGATATCTGCTTGGGATAAAATACAGAACTCAGATGTTATCCCGAGCCAACCCAGAGTCAAAGCACAGTAACAAGTCATGGATCTAAATCACCTCAAATAATTAATGAGATTTAGGATTAAGTCCAACTAAAGCGAAATTGAATTAGCAACAGAGTCCACTAATTGTGGTATTTCCAGTCTTCTGAAAAGACCCAATTCAGTTATTTAGGAGCCAATTACCAAGAGGAGCATCCTTTAGCTTTGCATTCTTCCCTATAAGGCTGGTGATATTTGAAGCCCTTAGGGGTGAGCAGATTATGGGGAGATGAGTGCAGGATGAGTCCCCAGCCATTGGTTACTTGGACATTCCAGAAATACAGGAGCTGGGAGAAGTGGGTAGGCCCTGGGGAAGAAAGAGAAATTACTGGCTCATAGGGAATTTTACACATTTTTAAAATGATTGTTTAAGTCAGTTTGTAATGTGCCGGGTACTGTTATGACGTATGACGTATAAGAACAAAGTGTGTTTTGTGTACCCCTCAGCTCCCTCATCTCCTCCTGCATCCTGATTTCCTCTGTTCTACACCTTTAAAATAGTTCACATATCACTAATTTGTATTAGTTTGACCCAGCTGAAATATTTGAGATGGGCGTGCAATGGGCACACTTAAAAGTTATTCTGACATGGGTGGGGTTTTGTAGCACCTTTAATCCCAGCACTTGGAGGCAGCCGCAGGTGAATCTCTGTAAGTTCTAGGCTGGCCTAGTCTACAAAGTGAGTTCCAGGCCAATCAGGGCTGTGCCGTGTGATCCTGTCTAGAAAGAAACATGCATTCTGATGTAATGTGCTCAATGACTTTTTCTAGTAGCTTGTTGATTTATCTTTTCTGCCCCCAGATTTGTCTTGTGTGAGCCACATGCCTTATCTTCTAGAACTAAATGCTTCCCAGAACAAGCTGGTCACCTTTTTCAACTTCAAGCCACCCAAAAATCTCCAGGTATACTTATCAATACACTAATCACATACAGTAAGTGGTTGCCATGGTGCTTATACAAGCAAGAGAGAATTGATGAAGAGAAGTCAGAGGGGAAAAGGTGTAGAACTTACAGTGCGGGTGTCTAAATTGAAATGCAGACAGACGTGTCACTGAGATGCGCCACCACCGTACAGCCCTTTGAGAGACCTTCGCTGAAACCTCACATTCAAAGCACATTTACCTGTTTCCTTCTGTCCTCTTGGCCGTATTTTATTTCAGTGGCTATTGCATCTCTTTAGTTACTGTAGTACACTTCTATCTATCTGAAACAGCGATAACACATTTCCTCGGTGCAAACATTGTCCTCTTCCTTATCCAACCCTTGCTTTTTATTATTAGTGAGCTGGCTCTGCCCAGATAGTAACTGTGGGTCAGCAATGCAGGTTCAGTGCTGATGTCTGGTAACTTTTGTTAGCCAGCAGCCAGCAGGTTGCACCCTCTGCTGTTGAGCGAGCCTTGTGTATCTGGCGCTTGCGTAGGCTCTTGTGTACCTTCACAGCCTTTGGCAGTAGCTGGCAGTGTCCAGTAAGGATTCCTTCCAGCCTCTGACGGTGACCAGTGCAAGAGTTCCAGGGCCTTCAGTATCTGACTCTGGACCCTACAGACTCAGCAGCTCTCTGGAACTCACCAGTGACAGTGGGCAGCCCCAGCAGGCTGTCTTCTCTAGTTTCTCTACTATTGAAGCCTGAGGGATAAATAAGGACTGTTCCTTAGGGGCAGTTAGGGGCAGCGTGTGGGACTGCAGGTGGAACAGAAAAATGGGATATGCACATAAGCGAGGTAAATATGCTCTACTGGGTATTAGGGGAAATGGGAAACATGGTGATGTGGGTGGAAGGGAAGTAAATCTGGGAGGGCAACCAAGGAAATTTAAAATATGAGCTGAAAATTCAAGAGTAGGTGGAGCGTGGCGGCACACCTGTATCCCAGCTCTTGAGAGGCAGAGGCAGAGGCAGAGGCAGAGGCAGAGGCAGAGGCAGAGGCAGAGGCAGAGGCAGAGGCAGAGGCAGAGGCAGAGGCAGAGGCAGAGGCAGAGGCAGAGGCAGAGGCAGAGGCAGGCTGATCTCCGCAGGTTTGAAGCCAGTCTGATCGACAAGAATTTCAGGCCAGCCAGGGCCATATGGTTCGTGAGACCCTGGAGGGAAGGGGACGGGATGGAAAGGAAAGATGCATCCTTGTGGGCCACAAAGAGACTTCTCAGTTCTCTATCAAGGTGGTGACAATAGTGTCCTGGTTAGAAAAGGCAAAGAGAGATGCCTGGTTTGGCTGTAATGCATCTACAGCAATCAATTGTAAATCTACATCCAGAAACACACCTTTTTTTCTTTTGCTATTAAACACTAATGAACATGTAACATACCGTTCTCTTTTTTGTCACTAGAAAGTGGATTTTTCCAACAACCAAATTTCTGAAATGGGTGACCTGTCGGCATACCACACTCTCACTCAACTGATTTTGGACAGTATCCTTTGAATGTGTGAAGGGGAGGCCGTGGCGACATGACCCTTTGGAGAGGGTGTTGCAAGCTACATGAAGTAGCATCAGATAAGTGATTTCACTGACGTGTGTGGCTCATGTAACTGAATATGGATCAATGGTCAGCTGGGCATTGGTGGCCCAAGCCTTTAGTCCCAGCATTCGGGAGGCAGAGGCAGAAGCAGAGGCAGGTGGATCTCTGTGAGTTCAAGGCCAGCCTGGTCTACAGAACTAGTTCCAGGACAGGTTCCAAAGCAGTACAGAGAAACCCTGTCTGGATAAACCAAAAGAAAAAAAAAAAAAGAAAGAAAGAAAGAAAAAAAAAGAATCAATAGTCATAAAACGAGGAAGGATGTTTGTTTACCAAGGACCAATCCTATAGCCAAAGCTTGCCTTGGGCTTTTCACCCAAGAAGGGATGGATGATCCTTGACAATAATGTCAAGCTGGTTCTTGATTCTAGAACTAGGGAAGTTCTGTTAAGTGAGCACGTGTCTTAAATTTACTTAAACTTTTGTGTTATTTTACACAAACTCAGATTCTGAAAAATCTAGATTTGTCATGAGGAAAACTAGTAGTTATTTTATTGAGGAGTTCATTCTGCTACCTTTAACTAATGCAAAGCATTCTGGTATGTTATTTATTTATTTGTTTGTTTGTTTGTTTGTTGGGGGATCAAACCTGGAATCTCACCCATGCTTGAGAAGTGTTCTACCACAGACCTCTATCCCCAGCTAAAGTGCATTTAACTAAAAACAGAAGAGAAGCCCGGTTTTGGATGTGCATTCGGGAACATGCGTTGAGTGAACTGTGCCCCCATGCAAACAGAATGCAGACTTCAACTCGTGAGATCTAAAAGGTTAACTGAAGATCTGTGCATCTAATGAGCTTGAATCTCTTCTTTACACCAGAGACTGGCATTCTCTGGGCAATAAGAGAACAGGGCCTTCTGTTGCTCAGCAAGCATCCTTCTCCCCCTCTTGAGAATTTGGGGGGCAGAACGGAGTATGAGTTGATTGCCCCTGAGTGTCTCATTCCAGGGATAGGCAGCAGCTTGTTGGTAATGAGTCTGCGACTGCAGAGGTGTTGATCCTGAAGATGGACTTTGCAGAGGCAGGCTGTGCTCATGTGGGGTGCTAGAACACACCCCACTTCCTTTAAAACTCACCCATGAAAATGAGCAGTGAGTGACCTGTTAGACCGCACTCACGAGTAACCCAATAGAGACATCAGATAACGAATTAAACGAAATGTTTTTATGGCAAATCAGAGGCACACAGAAACGCTGCACCTTCCTAAAGTGCCTTGGCTTCGTACTTGACTATTGTGTGTAATGAATGTTGAGAGAGAGACAGAGAGACACAGACACAGACACAGACACAGACACAGACACAGACACAGACACAGACACAGACAGAGAGAGAGAGAGAGAGAGAGAGAGAGAGAGAGAGAGAGAGAGAAGGAGGGAGGGAGGGAGGGAGGGAGGGAGGGAGGGAGGGAGGGAGGGAGGGAGGGAACTCAGAAGCCACCTGGCTTGGAAATCCACTCATCTCTGGCCATGTGGAAGAGTGCTTCCAGAAGGACCTATCTGAACCAAGTATCTGAACAATCTGAGTGCATGTTAAAGCTAAGAAGCTGGCTATACCCTACAGGGGCTCAGCATGCAGAGGCCCTGCCTGTGCCTCACGGTACCCAGAGAGCAGAGGAGATGGGTATGGAGAACGTTCCTATGGAAAGATACCTCAGTGTGCAGCCCAGACTGCCAAAGAAAACAGCTCTCATATTATAGACTCAAAATAAGGGATTCACTTTAAAAACATTTCTATCATGAGGGTTTTAATTTTTTAAAAATAAATGTAGCTTTCCATGTACAAAAGTAAAATATTAGAACTTTGTGAATGCCAAATAATGCAGTGACATCATAAAGAAAGGAATTAGGTTTTCTTCATTTAATGTGTACATTAGCTATAATAATTGAGTCTTATTCCTGACATATAAAGAAAGTAATTATTATATCAAGATTAATGGAAATTCAGCATGTGGGCATATAGAGTATATTATAGCATCTTTACCTGTGTTTGAAAAACTACAAATAGCCAAAACAAACTGCTCTTCTTGAGCTATTAGTGAAATAAAATTATAAATAGTTTAATATTAGAAACATTACAGGTAGAATTAACAATAACAGTTTCAGGAAAATAAGCCTTCCCCCCCCTAAAGAAACTGAAGTGATATATAAAATGTAATGAAATCCAGCACTCTTTAAATTTTTTTTATTACATTTTGTAATTTATTCTGTATGCATGCATGTTTGTGGGTGTACATAGGCCAGCATCCACATGGATGTCCTTAGGACAGCTTTTGGAAGTTAGTTTTCTCTTTCTACCATGTGGGTCCCAGGGTTCCAACTCAGGCCATCAGGCTTGGTGCCAGGCAGGCGCTTTTAGGCATCTTTCCAGCTCCCAAATTCAGTACTCTTTCACAATACAACTCAGAAGACTAGCAAGAAAGAGTTTTCTCTGAGTATGTGCTCTACAAAAGTATTTTAAGCACACTAATCTAAAAAACGCCAGCTGCTGGGAAGCACACGGAGCAAGACGATCTCTTTGGACGTGTCTGTGCTTATGACATTGGCTCAACCGCTTTGAGAAGACAGCTTTGAGTTCTCCCATAAAGGTGAGTGTCTGCACTCACCATGGCCTCTCCTGACACTTCTGACTTGTGCAGTTAATCACATGTACCCGGAGGCTGTAGAGGGATGTTTATTGTAGTGTTGGCTATAATGGCAAAAATGGAAACACACCAATTGCTCATCAATAAGAAGAGATGTAAATAAACTATGTTATTGTCAGGTAATAGCAAATGATATAGGCATGAAAATGGTTGAAATATACCAGTGGGTTGCAATAGAGATGAATATTTAAGATTTTTAGGTTTTATTTTATGTGTGTGAATGTTCTGCTTGCATATATGTGTATGCATACATGTATGTATGTGCACTTCATACATGCCTGGTGCTTGAGGAGGTCAGAAGATATCAGATTTCCTGGAACTAGAGAAACAGATGTTTGTAAGCCTCTATGTGAGTGCTGGTATTTGAACCTGGGTCCTCTGCAAGAACAATTTTAGCCAATGAACTATCTCTTGATCCCAGAGATGAACTCTAATAAAAATAAATATAACCTAGGTACAAAGGGGAAAGGGACGATTCAGCATAGTATTTTTGAGAAGCAGACACAAAGATTGAACAGGAGGTGTGTGTTTGTGTGTTTGTGTGTGTGTGTGTGTGTGTGTGTGTGTGTGTTAGAACTGAAGCTCAGAGTCTCATACATAGTAGGCTCTATAACAGAGTCAAATTCCTAGCTCCCTTACATCTCAAAAAGAAAATATAAGCTTGATAGTTTGTTCTGAGGATTAAAAACTGAAATTCCTTTCATTTACGTGTATGAGTGAATGCATGTGTGTCCATACATGCTTGCTTCTCTGTATGTGCACCTCATGTGTGCAGTGTCCATAGAGGCCAGAAGAGGGTGTTGTATCCCCCAGCACTGGAGTTAGAGGAAGTCGTGAGCTGCCTAATGTGGGTGCTGGAAACCAAACTCAGGTCCTCGGCAAGAGCAGTACATATTTTAAACCATCTCTCCAGGCTCAAACTGTAGAAACTCTTATTTGAGTCATTTGAAAATAAACCAATTATGCTTGTAACATAAAATGATTATAGTAGATTATATTAATATCTTGGACTACGTTGTTAACTATAAGGTATCAATTTCTTTTAGTTTGTCATATTAGATTATTTCATCCTTTTCCTGTGTAGCTAATTGATGCTTAATTGATAATCATCCTAAATTACAAGGTGAGAAACTTAGTCAAGGTTAAGTTGATTTATTTATTATTAAGTAAAGATGTAGTTTATTCTTTACCTTTCAAGTGTGGATGGGTAGTTAATAAATTAAAAACATGATTCATAGCATTTAAAAGTCTAGACAGTGTTTTAGAGGCCATCCAATGTTAATTATGTATTTTATGGAAAAGAAACTGGAGATCCAGGGAAGGTCAGCTCCTGGTTGGAGCTCCCTGGTGAACCACTGTGTAACATTTGGTTTGCCCACTCAGCAGCCCACCAAGCGATTACTACTTTAATAACACTGCTGTTTAAGCCATATGCGTGTTTCATTCCTCCTCGAGACTCACTCCTATGGCAGACACCACTTTTTAAGGTGGTAAAGCTCTCTCTCAGGATTGGTTGTGATTAAAACCATCGCTGTGACTGTCCACTGAGGGAGGCCTGGTGACTGTTTTCTGTACACCCAAACCATATTTTATGACTGTAGACAAACGAATAAGAGCAAATGCTGAACTAGTGAATAATTCACGCCAAGCGTTTATGACCTGCTGACAGCATTGCTGGAATGTAAAAATATATCGTTGGTTTCCCCAGGCCCCAGCCATAAAGTTATGCTTAAGTGCCACAGGGTTCCTTCACTTGGTTTCCATAACAATCTAAAATTCCACTGTAAATGATTTATCCACAGAAATGGTAAAACTTCAGAGCTGGAAAGCAGCGTGCAGATTTTGAGTTCTCAGAGCCTTTCTCCTGATAGCCCTCTTTTAATATTATAATGCACCTAAGAGGATTAATCCAGGAAGCCAATTCATCAAAATAGTTTAGTGATTTATCAGATTGTGCTTCTTCTTATCAGAAACTCCCAAGACCTCAGAAAGAACGTGAAATAATAATGTTAGGAGGAAGGGCAAGAAGCACTCCATGGAGAATCTTAATGGAGAGACAGGAGATTAGAGAGATGAAGGCATCTGCCTGGCAAGTGTGGCTAGATGGGACCTCGAGCTGCTCACGGCCCAGACATGTGTACTGATTATAACCAGCACCAGCAGTGACATACAATGTGACTATTGGGAGAAGCATGGTGATGCAAAGACTGTGTCCATTCCTGGGAAGTACATTCCAGTACTCCTCAGAAGTCCAAGCAATGGATGCTCAAACCCCTTGTATATAATGAGATAGATGCTATGCCATGTTGTTAGGCAGTGATGACAAGGGGAAAGTCTACATGACTTCCATGCAGTTGAATGCTTTTCTTGCATCAAGTGTTTTCATCATGTGGTTGATTGGCTGAATGAAAAGGCATGGGATCCATGCAGATGAAGGGCCAGCGTATCCTTTACTCATGAGCCCAAGTGACTTATGGCACCTGAAAGTCCTTTAGTGTTAAGGGGAGTGAGACTTGGAAGGTGGGAAGAGATGGTAGGGAGTGAGCAGCATTCTGAACAAGGATGCTAGTTACTCTTTACAAGCTACTTCAAGTAACCACAGTAGGGTCTACTGGATCCTGGGCTGTGGTTGCAGTGAGACACCATGTTGTGTTTCTCCTCCTTTCCTCCTATTTCTCATTTCAGAAAGCTTGACACATAGTGGTGACAGGTAGAGAGGAAGCTGGAGGCACCAGGGGAATTGACGCAGCCTCTGGGGTCTCAGAAACAAGCTCCCAATCCCTGTTGTCATTGTCACTGTTAGGACTCGTGTCTTACAATCCCTGGCCTTTGCCTGCTTCTGGGAGACTGCTTCCGGCAGCTGCCAACTGCATCCATTCATTTTGGAGCATCTTCCTCATGTTGGAATAGAGTGTCCAGGACACTATTGTTCTCTCTGACACCGAACAGATGGCTATTTGAAGTTTTCATGGCTTAATCTTTGTTGCCAAAGATTGCTTGCTGCAGAGATAGTTCATACACAGCTGTCTGAGATAATTTAACTCGTTTCCCATATTTCATGTTCATCTTTCATGATAGCCCATATCTACAAAGAGCTGGCCTTTGTCTATTTCCAAGACCATTGTTTAGCCAGCCCAGAGAAAATGGGATCTGAAAGACAGTATTTGTGAGTAAGTATCTGTTTGTATGGTTGTTTTGGCAGAGACTTTACTCACAGGAGATTTGAAATGGCAAACTGACCACCATAAAACTGTGTTTCTGCCCATGGGTGGAATCTGGAACCAGTAAGAGAAACCTAGAAATTTCTGCTACATTTGGTAACATATTGTTGTCTGGTTTTCTTATTTATCTCTCTCCCTAGTCCAGCTCTTTTGGATTCACTCCCGGCCTTGAGTCATCTGTTTCCATGCTAAGAGAGGATATGATTCCTTGGCCGCATGTGACTGTATTATAGTGATGATATGAGAGCCTTAGAGTTGTAAAGAGTAGCTCATTCACATCCTTTTTAAATAATTAAACTTGTTCTTGAACAATTTCATGCATGTATATAATGCATCCTGGCTATTCTTACCCCCACCCTCTCTCATTTCCGTTCGTCTCCTGTCAGCACTCTCCCTTCCCTGCAAGCCCCTTTCTGACATCCATGTCTTTTTGTTTGTGACTCACTTAGTTTAAGAAGGACTGTCTGTGCAGTTATGGGTTTAAAACTATTCGTTGGAGTCTAGTGGCTCACCAGTGAGTACACAATTCACTGGAAACAGTGACCACCCCTGAATATATCAGTAGCCAGTAGTCTAAGAGAGAAGGGTAGGTCTCTATGAGCCCGTTCTTCATCTTGACTTTTGACAAGGCCAGCCTTATGCAGTCTAGGGCAGGCTAACAAAGCCATTGTAAGATGTGATTGTATGGCTGTGTCATACCCCTGCAGGCAATTTTGCAGCCCTTCCCCCTATCTTCCAACTCTTACTTTTTCCACCCCTTCTGCCATGACATTTACTCAGCACTAGAGGGGTGGTGTAAATGTCCTTTTGAGGGCTGTGCACTCAACCATCACTCACTTTCAGCACCCTGGACAGCAGAGTCTCTGTTCACCGTCAGTCAAGACAAAGAGGAGCTTCTCTTACTAAGATGTCATTTACATTCGTTTTGGTGCATAAATATAAATATCTTGAATTTAGCTAAACAACAGTAGTTAAGTTCCCTGGAGCCCATAGCCTCCAGCCCTGGGTTTTCGATCACATGTGCAGTACCAGGTGTGAATTCTGTCCTGGGAAGCGCACCTCAAATACAGACACAATCGATTACTCCCATCATTACCCTGTGGCATTATTGTTCCAGGATCACACCCAATTTTTATTTCTTTCTCCCCATGACTTAACTCCTAGACTCATGTTAATTTGGTGTTATCACCATGTTACAAACACAAAATCTGATAGTGAAGGGTTGTGTAAGCCAGTTAGGGGTTTTGAGCTTATCCTATTAAAACATTTTAAAAGTTTACTTATGTGTGTGTATATATTTGTGCGGGTATGTGTACAGATCCCACTGAAGGCCTGGAGAGGGTGTCGCATTTCCTGGGGTTGGCATTACAGATGATTGTGAACTGTCTGATAAGGGTGCTGGGATCCAGACTCGGGTCATCTGCAAAAGCCATATGCACTCTTAACCTGACCTGTAAGCCTTTTTTTTTTTTTTTTTTTTTTTTTTTATTAGAGAGGACATCCAATCAGCATTTTGAAACAATTAACTTGAATTTAGCATGGAAGGGACTTGAGGGCAGGAAGTATGGTTATTAAAGGAACCCATTGATGCTAAAAGTGAGGTAAGTAGGCAACTGAGTGACTCCGAGGGACACTCAAAGACATGTTTAAAGCATCGATGCCAGGTCTTGGGAACTAGCAGGGCGGTTTGAGGACAGAGATGGCCCAGCTGAACACTCGGCTTTGGAATTGCTGTTTGGGCCGACTGCAAGCCTGGGACACAAGACAAACTTTAAAAATGTGATGGTGAGAACAGAAACAGCAGATGGTGATATTAGAGCAGGCTTCTAGCTTCCTGTATTCACATGGGAAAAAGAGAAGCCAATACATGTGGGAAGAAAGGGCTGCTCACCCATGAGAAGTTGTTGGTCTCCACGCCACACATTTGTTGTTGAGACACCTCCAAGGTGATAAAGCCCCTTTCACATGCCTCTGGAGGGTGACCCTGCCTTCCAGATTCCTATGTGAGGGGAGCCACATGAGTTGCCCACAGAGATCATTAACTATCCCAGAGAAGCACCGCCCGCCCGAGAGGCAGCCCTGAGCTGCTGTTTTCTTCCGTAGTATTAAATGAGTCACATGTGGACACAGATGCTGTGCCTTTAATGTTTTATAGAAGTGGTGTTTTATCCTGTATGAAAAACATATAAGGTTTAGGGCTCATTAAATATGGGGCATGTAATATGCTTTTATTTAAACTCTTGCCTGATGTTTCTAGTGATAATTTAACATAGATTTTACTTTATATCTTTATTTTTTGGTGTGTGTGTGTGTGTGTTTAATCTTTCCAAAGACTTTGAATAACATTTTCCTTAAACATAGTTGTCATATATAGACAACGAGATAGAAGCAATCAATGGGATAGAGAATTGCATCTGCCTGACCCACCTTAGTCTGGCTGGCAACAAGATCACAACGATCAATGGCTTGGGAACCTTACCCATCAAAGTGCTTTGTTTGGTGAGTCCAACAAGATGCCATTTTTTTTTGTAGAAGTAGTGGTTATTGTTTAAGAAGTGTATGAATTATGAATTATGACCACTTAGGTTTTCCTCAGCTCCTTATAGTGTCCTGTGTGTGTGAGATCAATAGTCCATGTTTGAGTAAAGCCAGTTTCAAATTTGGTGTGCAAATGAGAAAAATGTAGACAGTGGATCTCCTAGTCTGTGAAAGAATGTATATTTCAACAGGTAGTTTTAAATATTATGTATTTCACTATGAAAATAATATCTGAGCATTGGAAGCATGCTTGCTACTGCGCACACTTTAGTATTTCCCAGGCACTGAACTCGGGCGGCCCATCTATACAAATGAATGCCAGTCTCCTGGTCTGGAAGTCCCAAGTCATGCTGAGAATACATACATAGTTCAATCAGAAAGATTCCATCTGGTTGCCATTTCCCAAGGAAAGTAAGTGCCTTTTTAAGCCCTGGGACATGTCAAGTGACCAGATCTCAAATCAAAGATGAGACTGTTTGCAAACAAGCCAATAGGACCCTAATGTAACCCCAAGATGCACATGGCATTTATAAATCAACAGCAAGGGTTACTAGTGTGTGCCAGAGTGTTAATGCTGTGTATATACAGGGTTCTTCTTTACTCTTCCCCTCCCTCCTAGCCTTAGAAGGCTCTCTGGGCCCTTATTAAACCCATCCGAGGGTGGGCAGGTTTGTATCTTACTGATGTTTATGTCTCTCTCACAAGTGGCTATTAAATGACATATGCGTACATTTTTAATTTAAAAATTATTTTCCATTTTATGTCCTTGTGTGTTTTGTCTGCATGAATGTTTAAGTACGACTTTCATACCCTGTTCTCAGGGAGTCAAGAAGATGTCATAGGACCCCCAAGGACTGGAGTTTGAGTTGTGAGCCACCATGTGGGAGTTGGGAAGCAAGCCTGGAAAAACAGCCGGTGCTCTTAACTGCTGAATCGTCTCTCTGGCCCGCTGTGCACACTTTTTACACACGTACAGATTCTTTATTTAACACAGCCACTGAAGTTTGGCTCTGTGATGGTGTTTCTTCCTCTTAAAGCTCAAAATACTTTCTGAAGACCCTTCTAGCCCTCCATGGAACTCAGAGAAGGCAGAGGGCTGCAGAGAAAGGATTCAGGGGGGCCATGTGAGAGTTTATGTTTTCTGTGCTTAAGGAGCAACAATTATTATTAAAAATGGCCCATTTCACTTTCATTCAGTGTTTCATTAGTCACATAACCCTCACTGACAGTGGCATTCTTGCTATTTTTTTTCCTGCCAAAATTAGATAGGTTGTTCTGCTCCCTGTTCCCATCACCCAAATGGGTCAGAAAACACAGAATTGGCTGTTACTCATTTTCACTGAAAGTCTTGGATTTGGAAAGTTGTCTTTTCCAAATTTGAATGAAATTTATAAGCAAAATGGTACACACATTTGCTTCAGCAGTTTTTATTGACTTTACTTATAATTCATGGAATCAGAAAAAATCATTTGATTTAGCTATTGACAAGAGCTCAGTTTATAATATGGAGACGATAACAAACCATCTCCTAATACTTTGCCTTCATCTTTTGTGGGACATGTGAAAGCTGTCAAGGGAACCTCCCAGCTTGGCCATGGTCCCTTCTGTCCTTCTTAGGACACAGCGATAATGCATGGCACATCTTGAACCTCACCTTGTTGGAGTATAAGACAATTCGGTTTCACCCGACACACCGGTTTATGAGGATTGTTTCCTAATTTAATTTACTTCAAACAACTTCCCTCTCAAAGTGTTTTTTCTGCTACTTACTGCAAGGCTGGAGGAAGGGTATGCAGAAGCTTTTTCATGTCCACACCCAGGAGTGAGCCTTTGGGTTCCCAGTGCAGGACAAAGGCCCTATATCGTTGGCTTTCAATCAGAAATTCTGTGATTCTCGGCTTCTCTCAGGCTCCTCTCTTTCATGACCACAGGCTAGCTAATTAAACTTTTCTATGCCCTGCTCTGCTCAGACCATCTACCACTTTGAAAGCCATCAGAGACACTGAAGAATAGAACATCTGTCTCCGTATAGAAAGTGCTTCTCAGTCTTTTGGGGGAAAGTGTATTGTATATAGATTTGATATGTGGGCAGTGTCTGAATGGGAGATTGAGCCCTCATTTCAATACATTAAATTGATATGGATAGGACGGCAAGCGCAGCACGGTCCCTTTCCTATTACTTTTCACTTTTTATAACTTTTTGGAACTTTGAACAGGAAAATTTGATTTCACTTTGGCAAATAAGGTTATGAGGGTTTTTTTCCTTTTTTATTACATTTTTCAAACATATAGAGGTAAAAAGAATAGTATAATAAGCCTTCATGGGTTATATCCCACCTTTAAAGATTATTAACATTCTATTATGATATTTTAAGGGGCTATAGAATTATACTAGTGAACTATATTTTGCTTCATTATTGAAACGAAATTTTATAAAAAATAGAATGAAAGTGAGTTTCTTGCTATTCTATGTGCCAATAAACATTTCCAGTGAAAATATTCAGATGAAAGGGAATACAGTAATTTAAATTTTCAGTTCTTAAGTCGATATTGAAAGTTCTGATATTTTTTTTTGAGACAGTGTCTTCTATGTAGTCCTGGCTGTTCTGGAATTCACTATGTAGACCAGGCTGGCCTTGAACTTTCAGAGATCAACCTGCCTCTGCATCACCATATCTAGCCTGAAAGTTTTGAATGTTATAAGGATAAGTAAAACATATTATTAACTGAAAATTTGAACTTATTCTATTCCTTAAGGCAAAAGAGCCAAGGAATGAAGAGTATGTTGGGAAAAACTCAAAAATGAAAATTATTGCTATTGCTATGAGTGTGTGGGGTCTGAGAAGGAGGACAATCATTTGAGTATGTGTAACTTCCTCCTGTTCTCATTGTCTGAGAGATGCTTATATGTGAATTACTGAAGAAGTAAGCTTGATTATCATTGTATAGTAAGCTACCCAGTCATATTGGCATTGGGGGAATAACTATAGTTGTTAGCTAACAGTTCTGCACTCTGTCCTGGGTTGGGAGGGGGCTGTTTATTCTGATGAGTTTGCTGGCATATTGGTTGGGTGGGGTTGACTTATACGGGATGCTTTGATGGCTAGATTTTCTATTAGTCTCAGGGTACTGACTCATAGGTATCAGTCTGTCTGTCTGCTATTTAGTCTCAGGGTATTTTCCCATGTGATTTCTGCTTGTCCGGAAGACTTGTCCATAGTAGAATGGCTGGAATTCTCACACGGTATCTAGAGCTCCTAAGACCTGAAAGTAGGAATGACTTGGTCATCTTATATCTTACATGACACATTTCTGTCATACTCTTAGTTAAGGAAGGTTTTATAGGCTAACATAGGTTAAAGAGGAGGTACTACCCAAGGGTAGAAATAAACAGACTCTGCCAACTCAACCATCCCCACAGACTTTGTGAGATGATGTCACTTCAGAATGTTTCTGGAAACAAAGTGTATGTGGGAGTTATGATATTGGTTTACTGTGATGGTGCTAAAAGAGTGCATTCAGGTCATGACTTTAGAGACCAACACGAAGCTGTACTGGTATTTAGGTCTCAGGTGTATGTCTTAGCAGCTTTTCCATTCGCTCCCATTGACAAACTACTGTGGCAAAAGTAACTTAAGTGGGGAAGGGTCTCTTCAACTCACAGTGCTGAGTCACAATCCATCCTAGCAGGGCAATCACAGCAACAGGTCCACAGAGAACATGTCTGAGGGACTTACATACGTCACAGAAGAGCGATGAATTAGAGCATGCATGTGAGCGTCCAACTCCCATTCTTCAGTCTTAGACATTTCAGAATCCTCGGCCAGGGAGTGGTACCCACAGTGGGTGGGGCTTTCCACCCTCAGTCATTATAATCCATCCCAGGGATGTTCACCCATCTCACCAATCCTTTGTTGAGACTCCCTTCTCGGACAGTATGTTTGTAGTAAAGTTTAATGGAAAAAAAAAAAGAGGCTATGAATTTTCAAGAGAGCACGAGGGGCATATGGGAAGGTTTGGAGGGAAGAACAAGAAGAGGGAAATGATATAATTATAATCTCAAAAAATAAATAAGGTAATTTTAAAAAAATCAAAGGACTAATGTCATAGCATGCACTGTTAAAAGCTTCTATTACTTAGTGTTTGACTTTCCTAGTGTTGACTTAAAAGTTGAACCTGGAGATGGAAATATTAAAATACTAATGAAAACACTATATACTGTCCTTTTGGGTGATTTTCTTGTTGGGTATCTGTGTATAGACATTTAGACATGTGGGGATGGGGAAAGAACAATTTATTGTTTTGTTTTTGTTTTTAAAGAATCCGGGGCCCATGCCCAAATACGAAGATTTCCCACTCTGTACCTTTCTTGCACATTGCTTTCAAACACGAACTATTTTATCTATTGTAGAGCCACAACAAGATTGAGACCATCACAGGTCTGGAGGAATTGAAAGCCTTGCAGAAGCTGGATCTGTCCTACAATCAGATCAGTAGCCTCCAGGGCTTGGAGAACCACGACCTCCTGGAAGTGATCAACTTAGAGGATAACAAGGTGGGTAATGCAGGGTGTGACTTCTGTGGCTATGAGAAGTGAGCACACTGGCCAGTCGGCACAAAGACCTTGTACTGGCTTCTCAAAGATGACATGAAATGCCCTCTTAGGACTGCCATTGTAGCAAACTTTCGGGGACAGTTCTTAGAGTATGACTTTATGAATTCTTAATCACAGGGTTTCAAAGGTTCAAGTTGTCATCTTGTGTGTAATTTTCTAAAGTCATTGTGTACATGCAACATTTTCTGTAGGAAGAAACTATCCAGAATATTCAAAATGTCCAAGCAAGAAGAGACGAGAGAATATCCATAGGCTGGTGTCTCCTCTTGTTTACACTCAGAGAAAAGTGACTGTTGGTGGGAGAGACTTGGGGGAGATGCTGCTAGAAAGGGTTCAAAGTTTCAGTTAGAGGCTAGGCAGAGGGATGCATTTAAAGATCCATTTAGTACCACTAACTGGAGTTAACAATACAGTAGGGATTTCTTTTTTTTGGGGGGGGTGGATGTTGAGACAGGGTCTCAGGTAGTCTAAGTTGGCCTTCAACTTGCTGTGTAGCCAAGGGCCCTCCTGCCTCTATCTCCAAAGTACTAGAATTTATAGCCACGAGCCACCACTAGTTAGCAATAGTGGTCTTGAAAAAATGCTGAGAATGTGTTTTTAGTGCTCTTACCACCACAAAGATATACAGTTGCATATGTAATTTAATCAATGTAAATACCACAGGAAAGGCTTAACCATAAAAATGAAGTGAAATGAAGAGACATGGAAGTGATCCTTTATATCCTGCTGGTAGCAACAGTATCTCTTCAGTAGGTTGGGGAAAAAATTTGTTTGCATAACTGGCTTAATGTATGTTTTACTTTCAAAATGATATTCATATTCATTCTCTCTCTGTGTCGTGTCTGTCTCTCTGCCCCCCCTCTATCTCTGGTACTTGATGCTGAACCCAGAACCTTTTGAATGCTCTACCACTGAGCTATATTTTGAACGCCCCCCAAATTAATTTACTTAATCCTTATTCTTCCCCTTTCTTCCTCCCTTTTCCTTCCTTTCTTCTTTTCTTCCTTCCTCCTCCCTTTTTCCTCTCCCTCCCTTCCTTCTTTTTTTCTCTACTCTCTGTTTCTTTTCATTCTTCCTTCCTTGCACAGTACTGGGTCCTCTCATATGGTGCCCACAAGTCCTGACTGAGTTATATTTCAAGGAACTTTCTTGGAAGTTTATATCATTCATTAGGTTGTAAGCAAATCGACACAAGTCAGGCATTAGGGTCTGTGAATAAACACAGTTTTAATCTTAGGCAAGGTGTTGATTTTCACCTCACTTGGTCTGTTTACTGAGTTGTTAGTGACTTCACACAAGGTAATTGATTCTATTAGATGATCTTAGTCCATGCATCTTGTGTCACAGGAAGACAGTACAATTTCTGTTCCAAATGATTTTCATTTCCTTGTTATGAATTTGCCACTGAAGATTGACTTAAGTAATATTTTGTGCTTAAAATGGTTCTCATATTTATATGGGGGATGATGAAAGGTAGAATACGCCCATTGAATGCCAACTCAGTACATCAAATCATTTAAAAGAAAAAGTAATAGCAATATGGATAAAGAATTTACTAGATGAGAACCCAGAGCTTTGCTTTCAACCTTGGGTGGTGGGGGGTAATACCTAAGAACACCAGGCCTGGATGTGCCATGGGTGTAATGTAAAGTTACTAGCACTAATAAAAGGAAAAAAGAAACAGAAAATGTTAACTCTAATAATACATATTATTTAACTAGGTATCTCTGAAATGCATTTTTAGCACATAACCTACATATGAAGTTATTATTGAGTTGTTTTGCCTCCTATTATTTTATAATGGCCTTTTGGCTGTTTTTGCTATAGTTGGGAGTACATCTCACTTCATTTAGTGAGAATGACGGTCTAGACTCACCTTACACATAGTACCTCTCCCTTGCTTTTCAAGTCACTTTCCAAACTGCATTGGAAAAAGGTGAAGAGAAAGAGGTATGTTCAAATGAAGAAAGGAGTTCATAATTTTCAAGTGTTAGACTGTTTTGTAAAAAGTGGCCACATCCTTTGGCAAATCAGTCTTTGACAGAAGCACAATTCCCTAGTTCCCTACTGGGCATGTTGGAAGTAACCTACAGTCCTTTGAAATGCTATATGAACCATCTAAAGTCCCTAAGGGATTTCTTTAGAACAGTGGAGAATTTTTTGATTCAGGGATGAAAAATATGTTTGTAAAGGGAGCACCTAGGTTTGCTACTTCATCTGTGATTAAATTTGATGTTAGAAATACTGTTTTCTTGGTAGCAATTTCATCAGTGTTACTTCTGTATATGCTTGTCCATGCCTGCCCTTTGCCAATGTTTACTGTCTGCTGATTAGGGGGGACCTCTGCAATCTTCCACTCTGCAGTCCCCGTGACATCTAAACCACAGCTAGCACTTAAAATTGACCCCAACTTCTAACTCTACTACAGCCTTCACACTCCCTGCCAGCAGTGGATGTTTGTCCAGGGTAACTCAGGGGATGCTAGTCTACTTCTGAATCTTGATGCTATACTTCAGTTTTTGTGTTCAAAACTTCAAGAGGTGGCTGTTTTTTGAGACAGTTTTTCTGTGTATCCCTGGCTGTTCTGGAACTTGCTTTGTTGACTAAGCTTGCCTCAAACTCATAGATCTACCTGCCTCTGGCATTAAAGGTGTATCACCATGATGGGTTTATGCCTTAGAATTTATTATCAGTCTTTCTTGTGCACTTTTGTAAGGAGTAACACACTCTAATACTCATACAACAGCAGATGCAAGGAAAGAACTTTAGTTCTAAGTAACCACAGCACTCTGGACATTCTCCCTTGATGTGGACGGAGGTGGCAACAGCTAAGCATTGTTTTTGCAATGCTCTAGATGGGGTGTGTTCCATAGTGAAGGATTTCTTGCCTTCGTTGTTCAGCAATACACTCTTTTTTTTAGACAGTCCTTCAAAACTCACTAATTATCATTAAGTAAATGACAATCTCCTGAAGCAAAAAATGAGTACACACACACACACACACACACACACACACACACACACACACACAGAACAAGTTTCCAAACCAATAATTGGACAACTTAAATATGAAGGAACATATCACAGAAATACGACTTCCACTAATGGCAATATGCTCTTTTTAATGTCTCAAGCAATGAAACGACATCACCCTAACCTTCTTGGATCCTGGTTCATACTTTTGTCTGTGTGTATGAACAAAAAGAATTTGTGAGAGTTGATGCTAAGTGAACTTGATCTCTCTATGGAATTATATTTATTAAACTTGAAAAGAGGAGCATTGGGTACACGATCTTGGCGGTTCCTGTGTTGTGTAGGGACCAACACTGAATCAGAGACAGGCAGGGCTGGGTTACTGGAGATGTTGGAGTGATCTCATCACGGTTATACTCAGTCTCCATTGTACTCTTGCCATTGGATACAAGCAAGAAGGAGGCCCCTTTGGAGGCCAAGGTCCCTACATCCCAAAGTTCAGCCAAGGCTAGGTAGCCTGAGCTGCTATCCAGACCCAAAGATATGGACATGGAAACTGTCCATGGTTTTCTGAAGATGTTAAGGGTATTCACTTGTAGCCTTGGTGCTTAAGCTGCTTCTTCAGTCCTTTTTGAGCTTTCAGGTCAAGACTAATATGATTTACCCTTTAGTCATGGTCCTTGAGGTCATTATGCCAGCAGTGGAGGAAAGAAGACCTGGTATGGTCAGGTCACATAACTTAGGGCAGAGACCAGTGGGCTTAGGGGTGAGCATGGGGCCTTGTGCTCTCTGGGTAGGGATTTAGAGGGCAAAATGTTGTTGTTTTCTTTCTGTCTCTTTTAGGGGCTCCAGACAGCTAGCCTCTCCTCCACCCTGCTTTTTATCATTAGTACATATTGCTGCCCAATAGGTAATCCTTCTGCACACTGGAAAATGTGTTGCTCTCATTGTTAATAAAAAGCTGATTGGCTGATAGATAGGTAGGATTTTGGGGGCAGAGAGAATTCTGGGAGGAAGAAGTCTGAGGATTGAGGAGTCAGCCATGGAAGAAGCCACGTGGGAGGTTCATAGATGAGGTAAACAAGCCTTGGGGCAGCACATAGATTAATAGAAATGGATTAATCTAAGTTGTAAGAGCTGGCTGAAGACAATATTAAGTCTCTGTGCATCTACTGGGGAGCTGGCAGTCCTGACCAAAACCAAAACCAAACCAAACAAACAAACAAAAAACTCTGCCTATACCCAAGATTATAGCATGTCATGTTTTATATACTTCACATCTTGAAGAATTATTTTCTTCCTTCTAGGACAACTTGTGGGTCACAACTCCTTTGAGAGTCAATTGACCTTTTCACAGGGACCTCCTGCCCATCAGAAAACACAGACATCTACATTATGATTCATAAGAGCAACAAAATTACAGTTATGAAGTAGCAACGAAAATAATTTTATGCTTGGGGGTCACCACAATGTGAAGAACTATGTTAAAGGTTTGCAGCAATTAGAAGGCTGAGAACCACTGCTCTAAGATGTTCACGTCTTGACCTGGGGGAGTTTAATCTTGTTTAAATTGTGCAATGCTTGGTTTATGGTTGACACTTCAGAATATTGTTGGGTGAAAATACGACTCTCAAGAGCCCTCAGCCCCTCATCTCTGAAGGGTTGGTGGTGTTTAAGGGGCAATAAAATTCTGGAAAAACTGTGCATAAGCAGAAAGTTCAACTGGTTCCCTCCTGGGTGGAGAAAGGGAAGTGGGCATGAAGATCAGCTTAGTTGTTTCCATGGAGACTGTGAGAGTCTCCAGCAAGGCAGTAAAAAAGAAGGAAGATTCCAGAGAGCCCTCTGAGGTAGAAACAGTGAGGCAGCGTGAGGGAACTGGGTTGGAAGATGTTGAAGACAACTTGGGTCCCTGTTGGTTGACACAGGTGACTGGATGATAGTGGTGCCAACCAGCACCACAGTGAGGCATGGATGTTAACCCTAAACGCTATAGAGGCAGGGTCTCACCCCAATGTAGCTGGTGTGTAGGGAACTGTACTATGTCATCTCTCTTGTGGGAGCTAACCCTGTGAGGTAGAATGGGTTGAACTGTGATATGCCCAACCCCTACCTGCCTCCAGAAACTATGAATGTACCCTTGTTTAGAAAAGGGTATCTACAGATGAAGTTAATGATCTCAAGATGAGATCATCCTGGAATTAGGATGACCTGAAAGCCAATGTTCTCATAAAAGACAGAAGGGGAAAAAAACAGACATGGAGGCCAGGTTTATGCTGCTTTCAGTCAAGGCTGTCTGGCTGTACCAGAAACTGCAAGAGGCCAGGAAGGATTCTTTTCTAGAGACCTCTGAGGAATCACAGGTTTCCAGTCCTTCAATGTAGCCTCAGCTTCAGAGCCATAAGACTTACCTCCTGATGTTTTCAGTCTCCTAGTTTTGGGTTTGTCATGGACCCTCCAAGGCTGGTCGTGTGGTGCCAGTGTCTGCAGAACAGAGGAGAGTCTGAGAGTTATTTTTAACTCTGGTCTCTTGTCATTTCTGATTTTTGTGTTTAAATGAATTTTCCTTATCTTAATTTAAAAATATTCTCATGATTTTTTATTTTAAGTTATGGATTTTTCATTATTTAGTCTTTAATATAACTAGGACTTGTGTGTGTGGGGGAGTGTGCAATAGACATTGAATTCCCATATAGAAAACAAATAGTTCCAATATTTTAAAGATCTGATTTAATAGCATAAGATAATCTATTAATGGATATGTCAGGATTTATTGAATTATTTACTTATTGAAATTTGTTGTGTTTACAACTTGCTATTAAAATAATGGTGAAGTATATATCCTCACACATAAATCTATCATTACATGCATTTTTTATTATTTCCTTATGATGGATCTTTGGAAATGTCATTACTGGGAATGGATGTCATAAAGCTTGTTGATTTCTTTTTTGAACATTCATGCTTATTCCTTCCACTGCAGTTATAAAGTTAGGATAAGTTATTATAGGCCTATCTGGCTATTCATTTGTCAATACAATCATTTAAAAATTGCCAACCTGAAAGTGAAAACTAGTGTTTTGTATACTGTTTTATATACAGTTCTTTGACTATCAATGAGGTTAAACACTTTTGTTGAATTTTATTTTCTTTTTAAAAATTATCAGCTGCTCCTATTAGCCATCATTTTTTATGACAGTTGTAATTTGCTTCTTATTGTATGTAAGGTATTTTAGCTATATATTTAAAATAATATATAGACTATGTTGACATTTCCTGTAGAATACTCTTTTATTGTTTCTATCTTTTTTCAAAATCTTTCCCCATTCTGGATCTGATAGATGCTATTTCCCCTGTATCATTTTACTATTTTCAATTCGTTTTTTTCCTTGTTCACCATCTAAAAAAACCATTATAAGAGTGGGTGGCTTTCATAACCCACTCTTATCTTTTTGGGCATTTGTTTGTTTGTTTGTTTGTTTTTATGTGCATTGATGTTTTGCCGCTACATTTGTATGTGTACCATATGCATGCAATGTCACTGAGACCAGGAGAGGGAGTCAGATGCCCTGGGACTGGAGATACACACATGGGCTGCTGGGAATTGAATCCTGGTTTCCTGGAAGAGCAGCCAGTATTCTTAATCACTGAGCCATCTCTGCAGCTCCTTCACTGTTTCTGTTTTGAGATAGGTTCTCACTAGACAGCACTAGTTGGCCTGAAAGTCACCAAATAGACCAAGCTGGCCTTGAAATCATAGAGGTCTGGCTGCCTCCGCCTTCTGAGAGCTGGGATTAAAGTCATGTGTCAGCACACTTAGCTACCTTCAGCTGTTTTTTTAATATAATTTATTTTTTTAAATTTCATTTTATATTCCAACCATATTTCTCCTTTCCACCCCCTCCTTCCATCCTCTTTTGACTCCTCCCAGCCCACCCCTCACCCCTGTCCACTCCTTACAGTAAGGGCTCCCATCAGGAGTCAACAGAATCTGGCACATTAAGTTGGGGCAAGCCAAGCCCCTCTCTCATGCATTAAGGCTGAGCATGGCATTCCGCCATAGGGAATGGGCTCAAAAAAAAAAAAAAAAAACAAAAACAAAAACAAAAAAACCCCAAAAAACTAGCTCATGCACCAGGGATAGATCCTGGTCCTACTGCCAGGACCCCTCAGGTAGTCCAAGCTTCACAACAGTCTCCCACATATAGAGGGCCTACTTCAGTTCCCTGGAGTCTCCATAGAGGTCAGTCTAGAGTTCATGAGTTTCCACGAGCTTGTTCAGCTCTCTGTAGATTTCTTCATCATGATCTTGATGTCTCTTGTTCATGTAATCCCTCCTCCCTCTCTGACTGGATTCCTGAAGTTCAGCCTAGTGCTTGGTTGTGGATCTTTGCATCTGGTTCCATCAATTGCTGGATGAGGCTCTCTGATGTCACTTGGCACATTCATCAGTCTGATTACTGGGGTACACCAGTTTGGGCATCCTCTCTACTATTGCTAGGAGTGTTTCATTGCTCTTCTACTCCACCCCATCCCATATCCTGTTCCCTCACGTTCTCATCCCTCCTCCCCATACTCCTCCACCTTTGGTGGGAGTGCAGACTTATACAGCTACTTTGGAAATAAGTTTGGCTGTTTCTCAGAAAATTGGGAATCGATCTACCTCAAGACCCAGCGATAGCACTCCTGAGCATATACCACAAGGATATTTGCTCAGCTAGATGTCTCTCAACTGAAGAATGGATAAAGAAAATGTAGTATATTTACAAAATGGAGTATTACTCAGCTGTAGAAAACAATGACATCATGAAATTTGTAGGCAAGTGGAAGGAACTACAAAAAACCAACCTGAGTGAGGTAACCCAGACTTAGAAAGATAAACATGGCATGTGTTCACTCATAAGTGGATATTAGATGTAAAGCAAAGGATAACCAGATCACAATCCACAGCTCCAGAGAAGCTAGGTAACAAAGAGGACTCTTAAGAGAGACACATGGATCACCCTAGGAAGATCCCCTGGGTAAATTGGGGCAGGGGGAGATGGTACCTTCAACTCTTAATTAATAGTTTAGAAAGATTAAAATTCACATTTCCCGTTCTAAATAGTCCCCATAATGTTTTTTTTATGGCTGAATTGCAGTTCACTTTTAATTTATGTCTCATTGTTTCACCTGTTGATTTTTATTTCAGTAATACACTCATCATTATCATCATCTTTCAGTTTATCCATCCCCCAGTTTGAAAATGTTGCTTTCCTGCATAAATTCTTATGTACGCAGCAATGGGAAACACTTTAAACCATCGTATCTATAGTTTCCTAAGGACAGAGCACATGCTGCTCTCTCTCCCTGTCTCTCCCCCCACTCTGTCTCTTTCTCTCACACACACTGCATATTATCACCTTTTAAAGGCCTACATAGTGATGCTTCGAGAACATGGCCGAGAAACAAATGGCAAAAACAGAAAAAAAAAAATAGCAAGACTTCTCAGGGTTAGAGGGTGGCTACCAGGGTACAAGTATGCTAGTGGGCTGAAGTTTTGAAAAGTGTAACCTTTTTGTGGACATTTGACTTTTGGTGATTTGGGGCACTGTGATTCCTACACTTGCTATAGAAGTTTGCTGCATATACAGTCTTGGGTCTGTGGCCCTGGGGAGAGCCGTGAGTGTGACTTCTGCTGTGACATGAGTCTCTGAGGAGTGGGCATGCATTCCAAACAACCAGCAGAATTGCATGTGGTTGACAAGAACCCTGTCCCATGCTGGTCTCCTCTTTCTGCCCTCACCCTACTCTTGGAAGGAGAGAGAAGAATGCTACGTCCTCTGTGTTTGATTCACAAAGATGTGTTGACCATGACACCTGGTTGGTAACCCTTATATAGTACATGATCATTCTAGTCATGGCACTTGGAATGCATCAAGATTTTTCTGTGTCAATTACCACACATATTAACTATTTTCTAAAATGAATACATAGTGTTCCGACTGTAGGACAATGTTTTTAACCTATTTAATCACATAATGATGGATAAAACTCTTAGGAAATGAGAAATGTTTTTAGTATTAGAGTTAGACTGAATAGTCTTGTATGTGATTTTGCCTGTCTGATGATCTCTGTAATGTAAGTCCCCTGGAGTGGAATGGCTGGGTACATGTAAGTCATGGAATGAACATGTGCTTTCCACTCTCAGCAGCAGTGTCTGCAGGTGCTTACGGCCAGGCCTTGCTGCTGAGACGTGATGACTGCAGGAACCAGCTCCCTCTTAATGTTTGTGTTAAGTGCAGGAACAAGAGCTGTGTGCTAGACAGAAATCAAGCCCATTGCTCAAAATTTCTGATGGAAAAAATACAAACCGAGTTTACTTT
Source organism: Cricetiscus sungorus (assembly GCA_030556225.1). NCBI lineage: Eukaryota > Metazoa > Chordata > Mammalia > Rodentia > Cricetidae > Cricetiscus > Cricetiscus sungorus. The sequence continues at coordinate 22,189,547 of JANBXA010000097.1, read as the reverse complement.
CCTGAAAAAAGTCAGTGTAACAGCAACTGATTTATTTTTCTTATAGATGGTTCACATGTCAGTCTAAAGGATAATTTCATTATCTTACTTTTGGATAAAGCTAATACAGTAGCTTGCCACTTCTCTAGGTAGATTAATTTGGGGAGAGGCACTGTATGTTGCAACTTTGGAGTTGGCCTTTCTGATTAACATTATTAGAAATGGCATCCTATGAATGTGATATGTGTGTCTTATCACCTCTGGCTTAGTTTTGGATTAATTTGCATTTTGGTGTCACTTGTGTTTGGATAACTCAGAAATTATCTGTGAACCTGTTGGTAAGAATGTTTTAATGAAACATTCAGACTGTTGTGAGAAATTCTAATTTATTACAAAATCCACTATCTGTACCTGCAATAAGATTATAATTGTTTATTACAGAAATTTTAAGTAAGCCTATAATTGTCTTAGTGCGGTGGAGATGGAAGACTGCTGTAACCCAGGCTATAACCCTAACTAAATAAAGTCACATCTCCACCTGGAGAATCATTTCCTTTTTTTTTTTTTTTCTTCCAAATTGTAAACTAGAACCTAGGCACAGTTCTTAGTCAGCAGGTGTATCAGTGGACATTCATCACAAATAGATCATACAGCCAAGGTGGAGTGGGGTGGGGTAGTACATGCCTTTAATTCTAGTGCTTGGGAGGCAGAGCCAAGAGGATCTCTGAGTTCAAGGCCAAGCTGGTCTATATAATGGTGTTGCATGGAAAATAAATGACCCAGAGACAGATATTGGGGTTCAACCTGAAGATCAGGAAAGCAAAGCAGCCAAGCTACCATAGAGCTCTTACCTGTAACAGGGCTGGGGTGTTCCTGTTCTCAATGTGGCTGGAGAATAAATGCTCCTATCCTCAGTGTGGCTGGAGAATGATTGCCTGACACTGAGACCTTGTTCCTGTTTTATATACCTCCCCAATGCTGCGATTAAAAGCATGTGATCCCGAGTGCTGAGCTCATTCATCTTTGTTTGCGCTGTTTCTCTTTAGGACTGGATCAAGCTTGTGTAGATCTGGGTGGCCTTGGACTCACAGAGCTCCATCTACCTCTTAATCCTGAGTCCTAGGATTAAAGGTGTGTACCACCACCTCCTAGCTTCTGGCTGCTGGGATTAAAGGTGTGTGCCTGGCTTCTATGGCTCGTGGCTGACTTTGCTTTCTGAATCTTCAGGCAAGCTTTAGTAAATCATAAATAATATAGCACTATATAACACAGGTTCATAGGCAGCGAGAGTTACATAGAGAGACCCTGGATGAAAACAAACAAGCAAATCATATAAATTCTGCTGTAAAGTAATACTTATGGGAAAGGCATGGAGTTGCATATCTCCTACAGTAAGAAGGCTTAGCCAGTCACAGACACAGCAGGAAGAAGAAACTGGCTCAGGAGTGAAGTCAGAACCTGGAGGGCTGGAATGAGGCGGCTATTCTGTTTCTCATACTTTCGATGCTATTTTAGTTTTACTTAAAATCAACATGGATGAGAGGGAGATTACTGTTCTCCAGCCCAAGGGGACAGGAGAAAATGGGGCCCTGCATGCTCACACCTATTGAAGTTGTGCAGTAATTTCAATGGCTTTGGAGCATTCTCATTGAAAAGCTGGATATTCAACCGGACACATTTGAAATAAATTAGATTTAAAGGAGCCAATTACATTGGCTCCTATTATATTGTGTTCCCTATTGTCTTTGCCGTCTGCCTGTTAATAATAGATTTATTTTTGATCAAGTAGATTGAGGAGCTGAGTGAAATAGAATACATTGAAAATCTTCCTATCCTTCGAGTCCTCAATCTACTAAAGAATCCAATTCAGGTGAGAGTTTATTTCTGTCAGGAGTGGGATGGGAAAAGGAGCAAGGACCAGTCTTGGAACTCTTGTCCAGCCTGTGATCTGGATAGGGGATATCAGGGATGTGAATGCACCTTCACCCCCACCTCTCTGAAAATAATTAGAACAGCTACATGAACTGACATTCCAAACAGCTTGCTTTTGGAGAAGTCTGATTGTCTTTCATGGTCAACACACTGTCAACTGCCCCAGGTCCAGGAAAGTCTGCAGTTGAAAGTCTCTTACCTGGTCCTTTAAGAAGCATCTTACACCAAACAAACAAACAAACAAACAAACAAACAAACAAACCCTCAGTTGCCACTCTAAAGTCAGTCAACCCTAACAGCTGGCAGGGAGAAAAGAGGAATTTGTTCATAAGCCAGGAACATTTTATTATTGTAAGGCAAGTTCATAATGAATGATCCCAACTAATACGAAAGAACACAATAAATAATAAGCGCATGATGAAATAATGAGAAACAGTCAAATGTCATTATTTTCGGTAATGAAACTCTGGCATTAGAAGAGAAAGGTTTGGTGTCTTACATGAGATGCCCCACATCTTCAAGGCTCAGCATCTGCCCCAGAGGATAATCCTTCCACCCTGCTCATCTCATGGGGAGATTAGGGAGATTGAACATTTGAAGAGATTTATAAATTTTAGGACACATTCTGCACCTTGGTTGTTAATTTAAGGGGGCTGGTGAGCATGAAAATGCAGATCGCTCTGTGTGTGTGTGTGTGGGGGGGACCAGGGTCATGGCAGCAGGTTTTGAAAGGCCCAGACAGAATAGAAAGTCCCTGAAAATAGGTTGGTGTTTGCTGACCTGGGGAAGAGGAAAAGGCACTGAATAGTCCTCTTGTTTTTAATAGAACAAATCCGACTACTGGCTCTTTGTAATATTTATGCTGCTGCAACTGACAGAATTAGATCAGCAGAAGATTAAAGTGGAAGAAAAGGTATGTAATCATGCTGCTTCATGTGTTTTCTGGTTAATATGCTCAAAAAAGTCATGCTGCTTGCAACAGGACTAGTGTAACCAATCAGGGAGAAGCATAGCAGTATGCAAATCAATCCTTTATTCAGGAGTGACTTCCTTGTCCTAGGATTTGTCAGTTCAGGTCCCTGTTAGGCTGGCTCTCAACACATGCAGAGACAGGTGTTCCGAGGGTACAATGGGAAGTCTGGCAGTGAGGAGCACTGGTACCCACTCCACTCCTGCTGCCATGCTGATAGCAGTATACATGGCTTCCCTATCTGATCGCAGAGTCCGAAATTCCATCTATGTTATTTTGAAATTTAACAGTGAAATGGATCATGTCATTTCATGTAATCTAAAGGTGCTCAAATCAGGACTCTGATAGAGTAGCGTCTTTACTTTGGCTCTTTACAATGGTCCCACTAATCCGCACAGTTCTTGACTGGCCAGCACCTCCCTCCCTCCCTTGCTCCCTCCCTCCCTCCCTCCCTCCCTCCCTCCCTCCCTCCCTCCCTCCCTCCCACTCTCCCTCTCTTCATCCATCCACCCACCCATCCATCCACCCACCCATCCATCCATCCATCCATCCATCCATCCATCCATCCATCCATCCATCCATCCCACAGCTGTGGCGGGCATAGCTGCTAATGACAAGCTTCTTACACCAGATCCAATTTGAGATGGGAATGAAAACAAGGTATAGAGGTAGGCACACATTCCACCCCATAAATGCCTTTCTGCAGCCCAGACTAAAAATAGTTCCAGATGCTTCCCCATCCTTATTTCCACACGGGGTATGGGGCCCTTTGCACATTTTGCAAGTAGAATTCAAATGGAAGTCACCAGTAAATAAAGGGATAATGTATTTAGGAGGTCCATGAAGAGAGGCCTCTACACAAAGGGAAGAGCCTGTGTCCATGGCTGGAGAAAGCCAGGGTAAAGAGGAACAAGTCTGGGAGAGTGTGAGGGGGTGAGAACAGTCCTGGGCAAGAAGTTAGAAAACCATTCTCCGGTGTCAACTACATGGAATCTTGAACACTATATATATTCCTTCTTCTCATTCTAGCAGTTTGATTGTTTAGTAACATTCACGGAGTACTTCAGACTTCTTTCTTTAGCGCCTCCCAAACCAGAGAATATAAAGAAAAAGAGGACCAAAGACTCTACTCTGCTTCTCACAGTGACTGTCATTATTGTCATTTTAGGAAAGCTAGGGTTGACAGAAAGATTGAGTGAATGCAAGGCTGGGGATGGCGGGACTTGCCAATCTAGGCGGCATAGCTAGGACATTCACTAAGGACAGCACTTGTGTTCTTTTGGGAAACAAACACGTCTCTTTTTCCTTTTTATACTTCTGGAAAAGGTTACTGCAGTGAATAAGTATGACCCTCCCCCTGAAGTGGTCGCTGCCCAAGATCACATGACCCATGTTGTCAACAGCATGTCACAGCCGCAGAAGATCTTTGACAGGTATTTATTTATTAGGGCCCCTACAGGTGGAACTCTGGAGTGGGCAAGAAAGAGACAGGATTGTTGTTCTCCTTCTCTCTCTCTCTCTCTCTCTCTCTCTCTCTCTCTCTCTCTCTCTCTCTCTCTCTCTCCATGTGACTCACTCTTTCTCTATAGAAGCTGTTTTCTCAGGGCTAGAGAGGTGATTCACAGGTTTAAAGCACTAGCTGCTCTTCCACAGGACCCGGGTTCAATTCCTAGACCCACATGTCAGCTCACAACTGTCTGTAACTCCAGTCCCAGGGGATCTGACACCCTCTTCTGGCTTCCAAGAATATCAAGCGCACACACATTGTACATGAACTACAGACCACATGTAGGCAAAACACTCGTGCACATAAAATAGTAAGGGGTAAGGGGCCGTGTCTCCCACTGTGGCCTGTTATTGTGCTCTCGAATGTGCTTTCACTTGGGTGGCTTTCCCAGACATAATGGTGGTCTGACTCACCTGTACTGGTTCACTAGGTCCCTTGTATCCTAGCTAGCCTGAGCCAAATGGCAGTGATTCTCAAGTCAAAAGTGTAAACTCTCCTGCTGAGGACAGAAACACAGACAGAAAATGTGTGTCCCTTATGAACACACAGATCACTTTTCTTGTTGCTTTGATGATGGAGTGCTTTGGGGATCCATCAAAAGTGACACAGGAGTACCTTTGTCTTAGGGTTTGAGAGGATGCAGAATAGAAGCAGGAACAGTTCCCAACAGCAGCAGAGGGAGCTTTCTTACGACTGGGCACATCAGGAAGTGGGGATGAGAATGCTGCAGTTAGCTTTCTCCTTCCTCCATATAGTTAGTCAGTCCTGGGTGCCAGCTGTGGGTGGTACCCATGGTGGTTTGAATGAGACATGTCCCCTATAGGCACATGGATTTCAACACCTGTCCTCAGCTGGCGGTGCTGTTTAGGAAAGGTTATGGAACCGTTGAAGGGTATGGCTTGCTGGGGGAGGGTCTTCCCAGCTTCCCGTTTGTCCCCTCTGCTTCGTGTCTTGAGAAGAAGATGCAATCTCTGAGCATCCTTCTCCAGCTGCTTGCTGCCCCCTCTTCCCCTGCCATCATGACTCTTCCTCTAGAACCATGAGCCCCAAGTAAACTTCCCCTGTTATTAGTTGCTTTGGGTCATGATATTTTATCACAGCAAAAAGTAACTAATACAGTGCCACACACATGGGTCATATTCCTGTCAGTTAATCCTGTCTGGAAAACCCCTCAAAAAAAACGCACCCAAAGGTGTGTGGTGTGCCTGGTTAATACCATCCAGACAGGCTGGCAGGCACAATTAACCATTCCTTAACTGTCAGCACATGCTAAATACTCCTGCCGGTGAGCACTCTATGAGGTCAGATTTTTTTAAGGGAGTACCTAGAAGGAAGCCCAGCTCACCTCAGAGAAACCTGGAGAGTCTCTGCTGAGCCTGCCATCAACGCAGCAGGGAGGAGTCGCCTTGCCTGGCTGTGCACATGAGTCTCTCACCTCCAGCTCCCAAGACAGATTTACCATCGTTTCTCCATTTCTTTTTAAACAGTCTGTCAGAGCAGATGGCCATTTAGGCTATAAGTATAACATAGGAATTCTATCAATACCCACAGGCATTTTAAAAATACTTGTAAAGCTTCCCACAAGAGAGCAGAATGTCTTATTTCACAATCCCGGACACGGTTTTTACATACAATGTAGTCGTGTCGACACTGACGGTTTAGCATGTTTATGAGAGCCCTCCGGGTGAGATGATTTAGCCCTTCCGCTGTGTGCATCAGGAAAAGTACATTTGACTGGAGAGAAGGTCTCTTCCCTGATTTGTAATGTCACTCGCTGCTTGTTGGATGCTTTAGGATGTATTTATGTAAGACCGTCTGTCAAAGACATCCGTAGTAGTGTCTGATAAACATGTACTTCTTGGTCACATCTGGCTGCCGGAAAAACAAGGGCAGAGGTCAAGTAGGTGAGGATCTGGTTCACAGCTCTGCATCAGTGGCTGCCAGGAAGGCCAGCCCTTGCCCTTCCCGCTGCAGCAGGACACAGCGGCCCCTGGCAGCTGAAGGAGGGCACCAGTGGGTTGTGGGCATCTGGCCTGTCAATTGTATATTTCATTGTTGGAAAATTAGTGTCCCTGTTTTTGGGGTGAGGATGTCACTGGGGTGTGGATGCCTGACTGAAAGGATGGCAGACAAACTGCAAGAGGCCTGGAAGTCACTGATAGCTCTTTGCCCTTTAGCATGCCCCATTTCCCCCCAAATCACCTTGCACACCCTTTCTCACATTTCTTCAAGAGGCCTTGATTTGGTTCTGGCCTACTTTAGATGTAGTGTGTGCTTTCACAGGTTTTTGTTGTTGTTGTGCTTAAGGAGCATTTTTGAATTGCATAACGTTTTTCTTGTTCTGTTGCTTTGATTTTCTTGATCAGAAAGACTTCTTTTGTCTATTTCAGTATTTGTCACTGCCTGTCATAATTTTTATTTTTTTCTCGGAAAGTTACTTTGAGGGAGCCGCTAATTCACATGCAGCTGTAGGAAATAGTATGCACGGACTACGTACCTTTCTGGCGTATTCCACAATGGTGGCTCCCAGGACAATGGGAGTCAAGTACCAAAGTCAAGAAGCCATCTGAGTCAGTCACCAGGGTTCTCAAGCCCCTCGGGGTCTCCTGTGTTCTCAGCCCTGTCTGGGTCTGCTAAATTTCAACAGGAGTCTGCCACCAGAGTACCACACTCAAAACAAGGGCAGCTTCATCCCAGGCCCCCCTACGGTGCTCCCAGATAAGCTGTGTCTCCTCTATCCCTCCCTCCTTCCTCATCTCCTCTCATCCCTGGAAGCCATGGATCCACCCCCATCTCAGAATATTGTCACTTCAAGAGCGTGATGTACAGAGTTCACACAGGGTAACTTCCCTAAGGCTCTCAACTTCCCAACCCATGCAGTCTACCTTCCTGGAAATTCATCCGTGGGGCTGAATCTTTTTTTTTTTTTTTTTTTTTTTTATTGTGAAGCAATATTCCAGGGCATAGGTGTGTCAGCATTAATTTAACCATTCACACGTGAAAAGGTGTTTAGGCTGATTCTAGTTTGGGGTACCACAAATAAAGTTGCTATGAATGTCCATGAACAGGTTTTTGCACATGCTGGGTTCAGCCTGTCTTGGTACCTAGGGCTGCTGGGTGGGTTCCTACCCTTAGATCTGTCAGATGGTGCCCGCTGTTTGCTTCTCCTGCACAGCACAGGCCCCATTACCAGAAAGTCTGCACATTCCTAGAGACACTTCATCTCCTTCCGTGGTGTGTGTTCTCCATGGGCTTTGTCCTCAAACTTTTCCCACTTTCATGCATACCCACAGCGATTAGGAACCCATGCTGTTTCCTGGATGTCATAGAATCTTCCCTGAAACCACACCTCAGCTATGCAATCAAACATTTTATTGTATTCTGTTTCTGTAGTTTATTTCATGAAGAGTGTGCAAACACAGGTGCAGTGTGTGATGCAGGACACTGTGTTGATAATTTTATTCTTTTTTTTTAAAGCACGGGGTCTCTCTCTGTAACTCTGGCTGGCCTGGAACATGCTATGTAGTCCAAGCCAGCCTTGAACTCACAGAGAGAGCTTCTTGCCTCTGTCTCCTGAGGGCTGGGATTAAAGGAGTATGCCGCTATGGCAGGCAATACTTTTATTCTTTACTCTTCCAGTCTAACGTTACATACCAGCCCTTCCTTTTCTTTGAACAAGTCAGACTGCCATCCTTTGCTCCAGCTTGTGTTAAACGAGGAATGATAGAAACAGCCTCTTTGCTCTGTGGCAATTACGTGAGGGACTTGGAGAACTTGTAGATTAGTGCCTTGCATATGGTGACCGCTGCTGTGACATTGTTTCTCTGAAGCCTGCTTTGCATGCTTGTGCTCTAAGGCAGTGGATAGGGATGCTGAGCACTGACCTCAGAACTCACCCACTTTGCTCATTGGTGAATTCCAGAGGAAGAAACACCTTAGCAATCAGGATCTAAAGTGTCCTTGCATGTTTTTCCTTTAGAAGAACTTGGTAAAGTAAATTGAGAGAAATTTGCATCTTACCTTTATCTTTGAATGGAAGGTTATATTTTATTTTTTATTGCATATGTGTGTGTGCCTGAGTGTGCATGTGTACATCATGTGTGTGTAAGTGCCTGTGAAGGCCAGAGGAGGCTATCAGAGTCTCCTGGAACTGGAGTTATAGTTGGCTGTGAGCTGTTAGATGTGGGTGCTGGGAACCGAACCTGGGTCTTCTTGGGAGAGCAAATAAGTGCTCTTAGTCCCTTGTCTGTCTCTCTAGCCCCAAATGTTGCTTTTGCTATATTATAATCCTGTTTCTGGAGAATGGAGCTATCCTTCTGCTTGCCTGCATTCAGCGAGCACTGTTAAGTATGACTGTGACGTAGGAAACTTGAGCAGGTGGCTAACACACAGCATCTCTGCTGGATCTTGTTGCAGCACTCTGCCCAGTCTGGATGCCCCTTATCCCATGCTGATTTTAACTGGTCCTGCAGCTTGTGGCAAACGAGAACTCGCCCACCGCCTCTGCAGACAGTTTAATACTTACTTCAGATACGGGTAAGTTTGCCTGCTGGTGTGTAAGTCTTGGAGAGTCTTCTGCCCTGTTGGGGACATCAAAGTTCTCAGATGTTGTTAGCTCTGTCTGCTTTAAGCAGATTCTTACACAGATATAACAATTTATTTAAGTTACATTTAAAATCTAGAAGTGGTAAGTAAAGTGAAATTAGGTAGGTAAGTCCTCAAACGTGCCAAACACCATATTGCTACAATTGGATTGGTGGGATGACCTGCTCTTGCATGATCTGGAATCTTGTTTCTCCCGCCATTCTAAATGATATAGTAGAAATTATTATTAACGCATATTGTAGAACTTATCAATTGTAGAACTTATCAATTGGCAAAAGGAAACATTTGTCTTTGCCAAGAGCAGTAATAAATATATTTCAGTGACCAGCCAACCGCCAAACACAGAAACAAGCAGGGCACCCTCGTTCCTTTACATACCTTTCCCATGCAAGTCCTCCTAGCTTCTTTATTGAACTGTAATTTACATAGGGTTTTATATTTAATCCTTCAAATGTTTAAATTAATGCAATGCCAACTCAAATCATTCTGCAAGATCTGAAACCACTGGTCTTCTTAATTGAGCACAATGGTGTCTGAAGGAAGTGTCCTTCTACGGTCTTGCTGTTGTGTGATGAGGAGAGGTGAACAGATGTCTACTGGTTCCAGATAGAGAATCTATGACAGACCAAAGTAGTGATTCTGCTAGAGATCTATTCATAGAACCGATGAGTTTATTGGGGTTATCAACAGTAGTGTGGGCAGTCAAAGGCAGTGACATCACCATCTCTGCAGTCCATCTCAGCACAGGCGAGATAAGGGTGTGGGGGAGCAGGATGGGTGGGGCAGTTGGGTGGGTGAAGGGAGCATGCTCATGAATCGCATGTCTGGCACTTCCTGGGATGTACTCCCAGAGTCTAAAGGCACTTCCCTTCAGAACTCCCTGAGTCTTAATGAGTTTCTCTCCATGATGGATTGTTTCCTTAGGAGGGAATTGCTAGACAACACATGCAGTGTGTGACAGTGCACTCTTACTGTCACCTGCTGGGCTTTTCCAGGGACAGTCAGTCCTCAGCAGGGCTTGGGACACATGCTGGCCACTCTGGAGCCCTGGGTCTCCTCTTCAGAAGCACATAGCAGCAGGGAGGGGGCAGCACAAGGGTTTCCCATCCCTTCCCTCCCTTGGTGGCTCAACAAGCTCAAGAATTCCCATATCAAAATAAATGAATATATGGATGTATATACATATATATTTCTCAGATGGACATACACACACACACACACACACACACACACACACACACACACACACACGAAATATATCTCAGCTATGTATGTATATCTGAGAAAAATCAGCCCATTAGACTTACAGGTATTTTAGAAGTTTCTGGAAATCACATTTAGAATTGAACTGTCTGATCTGTTTCCTTTTCTGTCCTTACATGTAGCAAAGGAATGACTTTGAAATTAGTGGTGTCTGCCAGTGAGTTGAAGATGTAACCACAAAGCTGTATAGGCCTGTAAGAAAAATGAGTTTCTAATGCTGTTACAGAACCGCCCCCCCCAACTGTGTACATTCAAACAAAGCAAATGGCATCTTTAAAAGGCCCATTTATTTAGATGCTTAAAATTGCAACACACATTTGGACATTTCTAGGTGCAAATACTAGATGCAAATACAAAGTAACAAAAATAAGCTAAAAGTTAATGCTAGCATTAAAAAGCTTAGTGTGCCATTATGTCCATGTGGGGACACCCAGCCTGCTTCCAGAGATAAGCTGAGTGCAGTGAGTAGAAGGTCAAACTAGAGTGGTAGGGTGTGTGCTGACCATTGTGTCAGGGTATACGTTTGCAACTTTTTAGCAAACCAAAGCAACCTAGGGAACCAGGGCTTTCTCTTATTGCCGGCATGTCTGTAGTGGCACTGGCAATAGTTGGTGACATGGTCCAAGGTGTGCTTGGTCTGATATGTTTTTCAAAATGTTTATTGACTTACCATCAATATTTCTAATTAAGTCTGCTCATATGTCCTTATCTGGCTCAGTTACTCATTGCCACCCACTCCCTTATTAAAATGCTTACCCATCCTGATTCTATTGGTTTCATTGGCATCTTTTTTTCCCTGGCTTGTCTAAGCCAGGTAGATGAGTGGTCACATCAGCCTTGCTCACCAATGAGCAATTGCTGTCTAACATATGACCAGGTGCTTCATACATGTGTAATAAATATTTGTTAAACGATTGATAGACTGACTGAACAAATGGTCAGGCAGGTTAATTTTCACGTATGCAAATGTAGTTGAAATGACTGGTGCTAGGAATGCTACCAACGGCTCCTATCACCTTCCCCTTTGTCCCCCTCCCTCAGAGGCTCAGGAGTGGGTCCACCCACTATACCTCAGCATCCTCACGGAGGCAGAGAGCCAGACATGTTCAGTGGCAAATCATTCTAAGAATTCTGCCCTAGACTATGTCCTCAGATCACAAAGATGGGCATTAGATAGCGAGTGACTTCATCCATCTAGAAGACTAAGATAGTTCTGTCATTATACAAAGTCACTTTCTGATTAAAACTATATAGAAACATCTTCAGGGACAATCCATTGCTCTCAGTTAGAGAGATTTTTGCTTGTTTGTTTTTTAAATGCTCCTTATCCCACATAGATCATAGATTTTTAATTAAATGGAAGAAGCCATGGATACAGTCTCATTGTAAAACATTTTCCTGGCTATTTGTTTGGCTCTTCTCTCTCCCTTCTACTTATTTTATTTTATTTTTCTTTAAAAATGTCATTCACCAAGATCAAGACATTCAATGACATTCTCACATGCTAAGTTGCATGTACAGAGATATGAATAAACATAATTCTGCTATGTAACGAATAGTGGTGGGGCTGAGGCATTCTATTGTGACTAGGCTTTGGTTTCACTGTTTCTTCTTAGCATAGAAATTAGCCAGATGTCCTTTCTTTACCTGTATTAGTAGTGGTTACTGAGAGATAAAAGTTACTGCCTTTCAAGTCTATTTCTTTATTTTGGTTTATTGAAACAGGGTTTGTCTGTGCAGCTTTGGCTGTCCTGAAACTCGCTCTGTAGACCAGGCTGGGCTTGAACTCACAGAGATCCACCTACCTCTGCTTCCCGGGTGCTAGGTTTAAGGGTATGCACCACCACCACCTGACTGTCTATTTATTTCTAACTCCATATTGTCATACAAGCCAGAAAAGTGTTGGATGAAGGAGGTCCCACCAAACTAGGCCATCTTCCAGTTTTAAGGCCAGTTACATGACCCGAAGCACCCTTAAAGACAAACTTTATTTCCCCCCACCTCTGTTTTATAATAATCTCCATTGTCACCAGGGCTTTCATGGCTACATATTGAGAGAAGTCATAACAACGTGGCGTACTACCATGTGCTTGAATCATGGAAACGTGGCCAAACTCTGCCTAAATATTGGTACAGGACTTGCTGTCCTGCTCATGGTTTCCCCGGACAACCTAGTCCAGAACCAAGGTTCTAAATCTGTGTTTTTGAGTCACACCCACATGGTCAACCTCCTTAGGCACCTGCTCACTCTTTGTTCTTGGATATCTATTCATCCTGTCATCTTGTCCTAGACACTTTAGAATGAAAATATTAGGGATGGCCATCCAAATTCCTTTTCTTCCTGACAGTGTCCTTCCCATGAGCATGATTTGTTAGGGGCTTTGGTGAGAGCTCGCTCTGGAATGCCAAAGCCCCCTTAGTCCATTGTCACCAGACATGAAGTCCCTAGCTTAGTCCTTTTGTGGTAAAGAGAAACAAACCGGGAGTGTGGCTCCCATTATAAGTCATGATATCATTACATATTATGATTTCATTATGTAATTAGTTAGTGAGTAATAAAGTCATATAAATATGCAGAGGAGGGGGCTGATGCTGAAGGGGAGGGCCCAGAGAAATCCATTTCTGTTAAACATGGTGCTGCTGCTCCTAATTGAGCTTAGTGAAACGATGCTTTTACCGTGAAGTATTTCCCTACCGGGATGTTCACAGTCGGGCAGCATAGACACGGTGGAGGTTTCTGTGTGTAAAATTGGGTGACAGATTGAAAAGCCCACAGGTCATCTTAGGTCCTTTTTAATAGAAGGTCCCACAGCCGTTACTAGTCCTCATGCCCATTCTCCACATGACTGGAGCCATCTCTTTGTCTACCTGCTCACACGCTTCAAATTGCTTCTCTGTTTAGTCTCCTTCTAGAAATTCTTCAAAACTCCCTGCCACTCAATCCCTTTGTTGGGAAATGTAAATTCAGTGTAGCGTGTAAAGACTTTGCTGAGGGTGCACAGCCATGGATACCAGGACACGGATGTATCTCCCCTGACTGTCAGCGACACCAACAGACAGCGGGGCCCAGGTCTCTTGCCCAGGCCCAGGGAGAAATGCCAATGTCACCCTGCTTTGAATGTACTCCCTTTCTGGTGTCTACAGTGTAAACGTAACATTGAGACCTGAAAATTTTCAGCTACACCGAGTTCTTGCTTATAATATAAAGGAAGCCATTATATGAATTTTAAATCTGTGTTTTTGACTTTGTAATGTGGAGGCCACTTAATTGGTACGTTGTTATAGAAGTTGACTGGAGTTGTTCTGGCATAGCTGCTTAGTTCCATGTAAATCACCGTGTTCAGTTTGTCATCTGTAAAATAAGAAATAATATCTGCTCTGTGGTTTTCTTTGGGGGGGGGTAAATGATTTAGCATGTCAAGCAGCTATCAGTTCTCATCTCCTATTTTAGAACTATTGCATAATCTAAAATTCAGTCTTATCACCAGAACTTAATCTTGGGAAAGTGGAAGGATGTATTTGGCTTTTTCTCTTTTGGGGGGCCTTCATCCAGCTTCCAAATAAAGATACAAAGATTTATTCTTAGTAACAAATGCCTGGCCTTAGTTTGGTTTATTTCTAGCTAGCATTTCTAACTTAAATTATCCTGTTTCTCTTTAGCTATGTGTTGCCTCTGATCTTTTTACCTCTTTTTTTTTTTTGTACGTCTTCCTTTCCTTCTTACTCCTTGGCTGGCTGGGTGGCTGGCCCCTGGCTTCTCCCTCTCTATCCTCTCATTCTTCCTTCTTGTGCCTAGATTTCCCCTCCTATTTATTCTCTCTGCTTCTCAGCCTCTCCTCTCCTTTCTCCTGCCTAGCTATTGGCCATTCCGCTCTTTATTAGGCCAATCAGCTGCCTTAGGCAGGCAAGTGAAACAAATGCAGCGCATCTTGACATAGTTAAACACACACCCTTAAAGTAATACACAGCGTACACAAATGTCAGACATCTTTACATAGTCAAAGCACCATTCCATAATAGAAGGACACAAGATCAAGAGTCTTGGGGAGTTGAGAACTTTGTGTCATGTGTTCTGGGGCCAGCACTATGCTGCAGGGCAACCTCAGACTGGCCACTTCCTTAGTCTCCTTTATTTATAATGGTAGGCTTCGTGGCTGTTACCACTTCACACCTTTTACTTTCCCCTGATGTCACAATGAACTCAATGAATGCCATGCCTGCTCTGCACAGTGACAAAGTAGGGGACAAAGATTTTCCAGATACACATTGTTCTGGGAAGACAGGAAAACTATGAAAGGAGGTTTCAGAGTGTGTGTGTGTGTGCGTGCGTGTGTGTGTGTGTGTGTGTGTGTGTGTGTGTGTGTGTGTGTGTGTGTGCATGCGTGTGTACTTAGCGATGCTGTCTCAAGACAGTGGATAGACAAGGCCTCTCTGGTTAAGAATTCATACACCACTTGAACCATGTGCTCCCACAGAGGCTCACGTATAAGTCTAATACAAAGCCATAGTCCAGGGAGAATGAGGTATTTCTGCCCTCATGCAGAGGAAGAGATGGGTCCCCAACAAGCAGTTGAGAATGCGGGTGGTGTGGTCTGAGGTTGTGGCAGTATAAAGACCTGCGTGCTACACCACAGGTCATCAGGAGAAGCATAGGAAGTTACCACTCAAACCTAGTCCTGAGAAACAAGTGGCCGTGGAGAGAGAGGAAGGGAGCCTGCAGGAAATGCCCATAGATCAGAGAGAATATAAAAGCAGCTGGGTGAGCAATCGATACTGGGATGCTCCTTAAACTGTCATTATGTCGTGGCAGAGGGGGTGATTCAGAAGGCGGTAAATAATGTAAGTAAAAATTGGGTATTGATGAGCCAAAATGTGTATAGTCCTCATAGATGATAGTGATTGACTATGGTCTAAGACTTGTAAGGTACACTGTTTTCACAATTACATTACTTTATGATTTATGATCCGTGGGTCAGTTTCATTTCTTAAGCATTCTTCACAACGAAAGCGTTTCCACCGTGACTTTCAAGTCGCTAAGAATAGCTGGCACTCTCTGTTTCTGTGACTCCAGGGCCTGCCACACCACGAGACCGCCGTACTTCGGTGAAGGGGATCGGGTTGATTATCACTTTATCTCTCAAGAAGTTTTTGATGAAATGCTGAGCATGGTAAGGCTGCTGCCTGCTATTTTCTCCCTTTTCTTAATCACAGAAGAAATCCATGTTCTCTGTCAGAAATATGAGGAAATGGTGATGCCTAAGAAGGTAAAGAGTGAATGTTGTGCACTTTCTAAGTCTGGCTCAATTTGAAAGTTTTCTGCACCTTGATGGGCTCATCGTTGAGGATGGTGCAAATCCCCTTGGCTCCATGTGCATTTTCTTAAGCCCTGTTTCCTCTTTGCCTCCACGTGGAAGGCAATGCTCACAACTGAGTGTGTTTTACCAGTTGTTAGTACACCGATGCATTACAGACCCACCCCGACCTCCTTACCATAACTCCTAGCAAATCTGTGCCCCTTACTTTTTCTTCACACGAACCCTAGTTTTGTTTACATCATCACAGTCACAGTCCTTCCTTTCACCAAGTGAAGTGCGCACATCTTCATCCTCTTATGTAGCTTACTGAGGACCAGATGACAGATCAGTCTTCATGCCGTGAGTGGTCAGTATTCATCCAGGAGCACTACAACTCCTCACCCTTCTTTTCTCTTCTCTGTTTTTTACCCCAAAACAATGGACCTGGCTTCAACCTCCAGGGCACATATCATGGAACATTTAAGCTTAGACTGTGCAATTACATTAGCTTAATTTTGGGCAGCCAACTCTACCATGCGTGTTCTCAGGGCTCATCTTGTATTCACAGAAACACATGTGAGCGAGCCCCATACTCCCTAGGCAGCTCTCCGTATAATTCTGTCAAAAGGATATCTTGAACATCGTGTGTCTTCTCATAGGACTGTATTTGGACAGGTCTGCTTGATTTATTAAGAGCTCCCTGGAAATTTGTATTTCTAAAAGCCTTTATAAAGAGATTTGAGGTATCTGCATAACACTATGAAGAGTTTCTTCAGCACCCTTCCCCACCCTTTCCATCCCAATATGGATGTCAATTTCCACTGTTAGAGTAGGGCATTTTTCTCTGGGAGTCGGGTTTATCTGTTCTCCAGATGCTGCACCTGCTGTCTGATGTTCCTAGCTTATCAGGTCTGTAATCGGGTTAGCCTGGTCAGTCCCCGGTCTAAGAAGTCACTGCATTTCTAGTCTGTATTTAGCTTTACAGTTTAGTGCTCCACAGAAATCCCCATGTAGCTGAGAAGAACTAATTTTTTTCTGTCTATGCCAACATGTCTTACCTCGATGCAATTTTCATCAACCGGAGTTTCACCTCCAATCTCCTTTTCTTTAGAGTGTGACACTGTTTTATGAAGAGAGCTAAGCCTAGAGAGTCACAGATTCATGACATGTCGTGAGCCTTCACGGTCAGCCTTCTGCACACCAGCTGCCCAGACAGCCTGGCTCTCCTGCCAGACACTCTGGCCTGTCCACCCCACACACTTTCTGTGAGCAGCCACATCTAGCTGCTAGATGGAGAAAGCATATGGACCTCCACCCTCTCTCATGTTGACATGTCTGTTCAATCAACACTTCCTCCAATCCCCAGACAGATACCAGCCCTCTATAGAGGAACAATGCTTACTCATTTTACTACAGAAGCCCTCTCTCTCCTAAAATGAAGCCACTGGGGGATTTTGTTGTGGGACCATTGCTACTTATTAGGGAACCCACATGTTCTAGAAAATGAAGGTAGTGGACCTTCCAGAGCTGGGGGAATTGCATCATCTCAATGCTTAACAAACTGGTTGAATGGGATCTCTTGTATATTATACACACAATGCAAGGTCTCTTTCAACCATGCAAGCTTCCAGAAAGTTTTTATGAGACGCACAGAGGCATCAAACAAACAAAGGTATCTGAAAAGTAATTCAGATATGCATACAATTTGGAAACAGGGCTCACAATCGAGTATGAGAGTTCTCTGGAGAAACAGAACTTTTGTGTGTGACCTTTCTGTTCTGTATAAGCTTTAAAGGGATTAGATGCAGTCCACCCACACTCCAGGACAGTCGGCTTCTTCCAGCTTCACCAATTTCACTGTTAATCTCACCCCCAAATATTCTCCAATTTGACCCATGAATTTAACCAACACATATGGTAAATAAGCTAAAACATGAAAGGTGAGCCACAGCTGCATTGTCAACATGCATAGGTGTACATGTTTAAATACATACATACATACATATGGAAAAAGAGTCAGAACATTTTTTTTTAAAGAATAAAGCAATTATGACATCTAAGGAGTGAAAAACTAAGGACAAATGTTGTTGGGTTTTTATCTTTGATTGTGATGATTTTCTTCATTCCCCCCCTCCCACCACAACCATTCCCCAGAAACCCGCCAGCCCAAAAGGCATCCTGTGTCTCCTGCCTAACATCCCTCTGGCAGACAGCCAGTCTGTCATCTATACATATCTCCAGAACATCTGGAGCTAGGAGGGTAGCAAGAAGCTTGAGGCTGTGGCTGCTCCTGTTAATGATGACAGTATTAGACTCCTAACTACTTGCTATTTTTAATGATGTGCCTGCCATTTAACAGGTTTGCATGCATCCCTGAGCATTATTTATTTTAAAGTCATGCGTTTCAGAAGACACATTTACCAAAGTTAACCACGATTTTATTCTTTCTACTGTCATCTGCTTCCCAGTTTAGGTTATACCTATGGTTAATAAATAGTTAAAGAAAAGTCACAATTTGAAGGGTATATTTTTACCTAGATTTTCTTTTCTTTTTGCAAGGGAACACAGCTATCACAGGAAGGGAGCCTCCAGAATATACGGAGAGGGTAGTATTTACAGTTAAATGACTATAGGCTGTGTAACAATTCTGTTGACTAACATTTGGGGCAGTTTCAATCAAAAACTATCTTTATGAGGAAAACCAGGCTGAATGAATTTTTCCAAACATTTAGGATGCCCACAGCATTCAGGATTACCCATTCCTCGTGGCTTATCTTGAAATGCAAGGGGTTTAGGACTGAGATCCTTTTCTGGAGCCCTGGGATGCTGGCATAACTGCAAGGAAATGGCAAGCCAATGGTTTTACTCCCTTGACAATGAAGGTTTGTGATGTGGGCTTGGCAGGAAATAGGCAAACATGCATCACGGTCTGTTCTTCCAGAAGCTTCCACCCATAACCTTCCTCAAATATTCTGTCAATAGATTATTTCAATAAACCATATTTTCATCGGGAAGAATTATGAATAACCCCCATCAGAGTTTGATGTTCCACTGTTCCCGTCACCATTGTATTGTTCTGATGTATTTACTAACATTTTTTAATCTGTATGGAATCAGATGAAAGTAAGACATCAAGTGATTTTATCATCACATTACAGTACCTGTTATGTGCAAATCTTTGTACTTTTCTAATTTCAGGGGAAGTTTATTCTAACATTTAATTATGGTAATCACAATTACGGACTAAACAGGGATACTGTAGAAGGTATTGCAAGAGACGGATTAGCAAGCTGCATTCATATGGAAATAGAAGTAAGTATTTTTCATTCATCTGTGAATACACGTGCTCTCGTGTGTGTGTGTGTGTGTGTGTGTGTGTGTGTGTTGCATGTCTGAGGTTGGGGTTACAATATCTGGATTACATACTGCTAGGCACAAGAGAAATGCTACAGAAGCATGAGGTGTTAAGTTTATTGTCAGTGTAGGGGAGGTAAGACCTGTGAAAGTTAAGTGACAAGATTTAGATTACAGCTCCGTTCAAGGCTTATTGTCTCTTATTTCCTCAGCAACGTATGTATCCCTTTCTTATCGCATCGTGTCTTCCTTTATTTGAAGTGCTATTAGGTGAAGTGAGTACGGGCGTGAGTGGGTCCCTGTCCCTTCATTCTTCACAGGGGCTGTGTGGGTGGTGCTGTCCTTTGGCACTGGTTGTTCTCTGGACGCAATGTTTTCATACTTCTGCAAGTTAGACTTGCAGATTTCAGATTTTTGTCCCTCCCCCATGCTCCACTTGTCACCACCAATCTTCTCAAATTAGAATGTACAGACAATTTTCCAAAATCGTGAGCCAGAGGAAACCCATGAATTTTCTACTCACTTGTTGGAAAAATGAACATGCAACTCAGCTAAATAAATCAGGTCTACAGTGATGGCTGATTTTTCTTTAAAAAAACTACTTTTACTAAGCAATATAAATATTATAATCAGACAATAAATTTAATTAAAACAAACATAAAACAAAACTTGACAAGGCAGTTCCTTCCTGCTGACTGAGCCTCAGCTTCATTTTCCTCTGCAACACCACAGAGGGGGCGACAGTGGCACCTTTTGGCGTCCAGTACTGGTTAACTGGCCCCCGCTTTTAATGAAGCTGGGCATACTTGTTCAACTCTTTCCTGCATCATTACCCATTCCTATCTTTTTGCAGTTGGCTGGATCTGGATCTTTAAGAGAAGTCTCCTTTACTTCTCTATATTTTTTTAAAAGATGGATTCTAAAAACTGTCTGCCTTGGACAGAGGAAACAAAAACTAACGCATGTTTGAGCGCGGCAGCGTTCCATCTCTGCATGCCCACCTTTTTCCAGCTCGGCAGCTTCCTGAGTGACACCTCCTGTTCCTCTTTTTCTCTTCCTGAGAATTTACTACTCTTCATCTCCAGGAGGTCAAGTCTATAAACTGTTGTATTCCCCTGCTTCTCCCCAGCTGAGGTATTCCCTGCCCCCCCCACCCCACCCCAGGCTGCCCTTGTCACCGACTAGTCCAAAAATTGTTTTAAAGCAGCTTGTATTTCTTCCCACTGAATCATTAAAGCAAAAATTCTGAACCTGAGTTAAACTGCTGTGATAGAAGGGACTTTACAGGTCTGCCTAGAACAGCTCTCAGGCTTCACCTATGGAGAAACTTGTGCCCAGAGCGTTTGAGGGATGTGCACAGAGTCCCTAGGAACAAAGGAGCCTAAGTCACAACCCGGTCCTCCCTTGTTTATGGCAGACCACTTCATCCTGTGGTCACTTGGTAGCAGGTTGTGCTGATTCTGGCCTAGACCTTCCGGAAGGAGGCTAGACGATATGGAAGCACGATGATTTTGGCAGTTATTACAACCAGCCTTAAAAATTTTTGCATCTGCAAAGGGAGGAAATGTTGGAGGCAGAAGCACAGGCCCCTAGATGGTGGGGGCCAGTACTTTAACAAACCATAAAAGCAGGGTGGCTCCTGTAGTTCCAGCAACAGCCACAGCAATGGTGGCAGCAGGAGAGTCTAATTACTGCCAGGAGACAAAACTTAGCAGGAGAGGAGACACAGAGACTAGAAAAGGAAGCTACAGGTGACGTAAATGTGTGAACTCAGCCGAGGACAGTGGTAGCAAGGTGTAGCTGCTACAGAAAAGACGTGTTTTAGACAACACTTATGTTTGGCAACCCCTTCCCCAACTCCCCCAAACTCAAGGACTATATTTGTGACTGCAGTAGTATGATCACGACGCTAAAATTCTCTCTCTCTCTCTCTCTCTCTCTCTCTCTCTCTCTCTCTCTCTCTCTCTCTCTCTCTCTCCATCAACACACACACACACACACACACACACACACACACACACACACACACACACGGGTTGCTGGTTTAGAAACAAGAATGGAACCGAACCTTTTTCCCTGGGAAGATCTCCATCTTCTAGTGCTTCAAGGATGCCTATTGAAATATGGAATTGAATTACTTTTTGATAATAAAATGGCAGTACTGCAATGAATATCCCTATTTTATG
This sequence comes from Cricetiscus sungorus, assembly GCA_030556225.1. NCBI lineage: Eukaryota > Metazoa > Chordata > Mammalia > Rodentia > Cricetidae > Cricetiscus > Cricetiscus sungorus. The sequence goes on along the minus strand of JANBXA010000097.1, from coordinate 22,168,457 downwards.
TCTGGTAATTTTCTATTTCTAATAGCCATATTCATTAGGACAATTAATTTGAGGACAACCAGGTGGAATGAATTGTAATGGTTTCTGTAATGGTTTAATATTTGATGAAGAGAGAAAAGTATACAACCTTAAAATATTTATAGGAAAATAGCAGCTGATTCTACAGATAAAATACGTTCTTTAAAATGATACTGTGCACTACCTGAGTTGTCACATTCCACGGTGATGTCCACAGTGGGTGACGCATCTGACTTACCTTTTCTGTAAACACTCAGGGTGTAAGAAGTTTGAAATGTTCCTATTTCGAGCCTCGCTATATCTTGGTGGTGCCCATGGACAAGGAAAAATACGAAGGATACTTGCGGAGGAAGGGCTTATTTAGTCGAGCAGAAATTGAATTCGCCATCTCTAGGGTTGATGTTTATGTCAAAATTAACCGGAAATTTCCAGGATATTTTGATGCAGTCATAAATGCAGGTCAGTAATGCCCAGCCAGTTTTATTTATTTTTTAAATATGTTTTCATGTTTGAAGTATGCAATCATTGCTTTTTCCAATTTATGTCATGGAAAGAAAACACTTAGGACACAGAGATAGTCACTGTAATTAGAAGCTGCAGAAAGCTACAGAAGCAGGTTAGAACCTGTGAGATCCAGTTTCCCACTGTTTCCATCAGAGGATTAAATTGTATCAGTCCACAGAGTTGTGACTAATAGAGTTGGCATAAAATGGGCCCACATAGTTTCCTTCCCCTGAGGTCATTGTGAGAACAAAGATGGATAATATCTCACTTGAAATGTATGTTTAAATTTCTATAAAGACATATGAAGCTCAGGTAATTTTATCATAATCTACTTCTACAAGGATATGCAACTACTGAAAATATTGGAATTTGAAATATCTGGGTAAAACAAACATTTTTTAAAAACTACCTTAGAATAAAACACACCAGCTTTTACCCAGATATTTTCAAATTTTATCACCACAAAGAAATAGTGAATGTTTGAGAAGGATATGATAATTACCCAAATTTGATTATAAATACAATGTATTTATGTGTTGTATTTCATAAATACGCACAATTATGTCAAAACAAAATGTTACTAAAAAAGCTGGGTGGTGGTGGCACATGTCTTCAATTCCAGCACTTGGGAGGCAGAGGCAGGCCAAAACAAAACAAAAAAGTTATCAAATAAAAAAGGTCACTGGTTTGGGGCAGAAGCCAGAGAAAGACAAATTATTGAAACATGGAATCTTCTGTATGTTTTTCATTATATTGTTTTGTACATCCATGAAGAAATGGTAAATACTATACACAGATAAGGAGATACCTAGGCTTAGTGAGACGGCTCAGCCAGTAAGGGCACCTGCACATGGACCTGAGTGCAGAAGGAGAGAGCTGACTTTTTATTTTTCAGCTTTTCAAGACAGGGTTTCTCCATGAAGCCCTGGCTGTCCTAAACTCACTCTGTAGACCATGCTGCCCTAGAACTCAGAGACCCACCTGCCTCTGCCTCCCGAGTGCTGGGATTAAAGGCGTGCTCCACCTCCACCCAGTGAGAACTGACTTCTCTAAGTTGTCATCTGACTGCCGCACGCATCCCCTCTAACAAATAAATAAACGCAGTAATTAAGAAGGGTGGTGGTGGTGGTGGTACATGCCTTATAGTCCCAGCACTCAGGAGGTGCAGGCAGGCAGATCTCTGTGAGTTCAGGGCCAGCCTGGTCTACATAGAGAGTTCCAGGCCAAACAGGACTATACAGTGTGACTGTGTCTCAAATAAACAAATAAATACAATAAATAATTTCCTACTTTTGGTAAGATACTGGATAGAATGGGGGGCATTAATTTAAGCCATATGATGCTTCGGGTATTCAACTCTAATGCAAATGACAATTTTATGTGGTTCATGTAATTGTTTTTTTTTCAAACCTCTAAATTTGTTGCTGTATAAAACCAAATTGGCTCAAAAGAGGTGCCATGGGACTGAGATTAAGGTGTCAGCGGAGCCAAGGTCTTACCTGAAGGCTCTTATTGGCAGAATGCATTTCCTTGGGGTGTGAGCCTGAGCCCCCACTCTTGGCTGGCTGCCTCTTGAAGGCTGTGCACAGTCCCCAAGGCTGCTCTCGGGTGTTATCTGTACTGTGCTAGCCTTCTTCTAGACAGCCAGCAGTGAGGTGAATCCTCCTTGTGCTTTGAGCCTCTGACTTTTATTTTGTCAGCGGCTAGACAAAGCTGTACCTCTGTGGATATGATTTGAGTGAACCCCCTGGGTAGCCTCCTCCACAGCATCCTGCACCACTGTGTCATTAGTAACCTTAATTAGACCTGCATATATGTCCCTTTTGTGTATGATGTGATATAATCATGAGCATGAATGCTATTCACCTCCATAGATTCTGCCCACCCAGGGGGAAGTGTCACTAGAATCATCTAGAACTGCACCTGCCATAACAGTAACAACATGAAGTGCAGAGAGTGACCATTGAATGCTGGCTGTGTTTTGCCGTGATCCTGGTATATTAAAATGTTCTCTCGTTTATCGTAGATGATCTGGATGTAGCCTACAAAAAGCTAAGTGAGCTCATCCGAGGATACCTGGGGCTGACTGAGGAAGCTGCTAAGGGCTTGGCTCCAACTGCAGGTACTAGCCTATCTCCTTTGTACCAGGTTTATTCTCCATAGAGAATCAGGCAGCTCTGTTGTTACGTGGGCCCTCATTAGCTAGGCTAAAGCTGGCCCACACTATTTAATTCCTACTATTTTTCTGGGATGTATGAATCAGCCCTTTGGATCTGCAACTCTGTTCCTCTCCATGTCTATAGTGGGACACTCTCCCTACCCCCACCCCAGGGACACACTTCACAGGGCCTTGGAAGTGGACAGTAGGTAAGAGTTGGTCTCATGGTTCTGAACTCAGCATTCCAGAAGTCTACTTCCTTGTGGAACTGGAGTATTGTACCTGTCAAGTGTCTATTAGTCCAAGAGTTTTAGTGTGAAAGCTTTCTTACTCTTTCTTTGAACTGTCAGTCATGAAAATGTTGCACTGCAAATAGTGGGATGCTCACTGGCCAGAACACATGATCGGGGGCTATCCCTGTTGTCTGGGCTTCAGTTCCTCACCCTGAAAAATAGACTCCATACATCCCTCCTGCCTCATGGATCCTGAGTAACAAATGCTGAGGGACATAAGAGAGCCTTGACTTGGAACTTGGGAATTCCAAGCCTAGAATTTTGGGACATGACTGTTTTGAGATGTATTTGAAATGCTTGCCCCTCTAATTTGCCTCACACCCACTAGGATGGCTACTTACTAAAAAGTGTCTGGAGGAATTAGAACTTGTGCTAAAAGGAATATAAAATGTTGCAGTTGCTACAGAAATGATATCTAAATTCCTCAAAAGAAAGGAAGGAAGGAAGGAAGGAAGGAAGGAAGGAAGGAAGGAAGGAAGGAAGCTTCCATGTACTTCTGGATAAATGCCCTTAAGTCACTTAAAGCGAGATCTTGAGGAAAGAGTTAGACTCCCTCCCTATTCATAGCGGTGCCAATCACATTAGCCAAAAGATGAAGCAACCAGAGTCCAGTGATGATGAATGGCTGAATGGATGAATGGATGAAGAGGGTGTTGTATATAGTCTTTGATGCTATTTCACATTTAGAAAAAGGAAAATTAGACACATAATATACACAAACCTCAAAGACAGTGTGGTGAATGAAATTGACTGTTCAGAACAGAATAGTACTGCACAATTACATTTCTATGAGGTATTTAGAGCAGTCAAATAATGGAACAGTGAGAAAACAGAAGTGTGATGAGTAGAGGCTAAGTGGAGAATAAAGTATCATTGTTTAATGTGTAGAGTTTAAGAGTCCAGAAGACGAAATGAGTTCTGGAGATGAACAGTGATGATTTCACAGCAATGTTGATGGACGTAATGCATTGATGAGTACTCTCAATGTGGTGAGAATGGCAAATTTATGTTTGCTACAACAATAGTCTTTTCTAAAGGCCCCTCAGTGACTGAACTCCAGTCAACACGGACATATTTGCAGACTCTTAACCCAAGACTGTTGCTGCTCTGTAGATGCCTTGGAGCTTGGTGGTTCAGATAGGGCAGGGCCTGTTTGCCTGACAGACTGAGGTGGGAGGCCAGGCCATGACTTGAGAGAGTTCAAACACTCAAGTTCACTGTGCCATTTGCATTTTTGAACACTCTTCCTAGGTCAATTAGTCCCTGTATTTTGGACTGAGTACCAGTAGACTCACAGATACTAGCTGACTTTCTTACCATATGTATCTCATATGTTGAAGTACCTAAGGGATGGTAAGGCAACCAGAAAATACTCGAAATAAGCTTGATCTATCGAAACAGGCTGCAATGCAGTGTGCCTTGTGAGCTTCTGGCCTCCATGGAGCTTTCTCTTGAGAAAATATGGCTCCCTTTGCTTTAATTCTTTACTAGCCAAGCAACCCTGTGATCTTTAATTTGGTCCCTCGGGTGGCCCTGGCCCCCGTGGGGGCTGTACCTTACGTGAGAACACACTGCCCTGCTCCCCGAACCTGACCCATCTCCCGTTGTAAATTAATAAATTGGTGTGCTGGCTTTTACATCAGCCTCTTGGGGATTTGGATAAACACTGGGTCTCCTGAGTAACTGAAAAGTAACTGTGTAAACTGTGCCTGTATCTGTGTGATGCTTCTAAATACAGGGGCAATGAGCAAGACCTAGCACAACAGGCTACAGTCGGGGTCTCTATCACGAGCCATATTCTGTGGCTCTTCTTATTTCTACAGTGATCAGGATGCCGACTATGGTGTGCGGTTGCTATTTGGCAAATTAATAGGCAAGATATTGTGTGCACAGGAAAATAGACTCCCACTTTAAAGTTATATAATAAAATCTTACTTATTTGGAACAATTAGGTTAGGCCTACCTGATTTAATGAAAGATGTAAATTGTAGAATTTATAAAAACGTTATAACTCTCAGAAACATTTACTAATCGAAACTGAAGCATCTAGTTATTGAATAATGGAATTCTAGCTTGAAAAGTAAGATGGATCGCAATCAATCATTAGATCTATATCATCAACAGAACCGTATTTTCTAAAAAGGTTTAATATTCTGAAAAAGAATGTGTTTCCTTAAGGCAAAAACCTTATCTCATGTTTACAGTTAATTTGCAGAGGGAGTTATTTTTTTCAGCTGATAATTAAAGATAAACTCCCACTTTTGTGGCATTGCATACATCAGACAGTATTCAAGTGAGTATATTTGAAATTTTAATGAATGTAGTCCCTATTAATAAGCTTTTGGAGTATCTCTAGTGGCCCAAGGAGTCAAGCCAGTGGCTTCTGTGGATTCCGGGACTGTTAAATCCTTGCCAAGGGTGAAGGTCACCTGGTTAAAGGGTCAATACAGGTGAATGGGGCCTGTTCTGGTTTCCTTTCTGCTACTGTGGTGAATTGCTGTGACAAAGAGCAATTGGGACAAAGGATTTCACAATTTCAGGTGACAGTTCATCACTATGCAGCAGTCAAGACAGCAGTAATGCCAAGTATCTAGTCACGTCCCATCCACACGCATACTTACTTGCTAGTGCTAAGCATGATTCCCCTGTTCTTACATAGTTCAGGAACCCCTAGGGAGTGGGGTCACCCACAGTAAGCTGAGTTTTGTCACAGTTAACATACAGTCGCCCCACAGATGTGCCCACAGGTCAACCCAATGTATGCCATTCTTCATGGAGTTTCTCTTCCCAGGAAAGTCTAGGTTTTGTGTCAAATTGACAAAAGTAGTCATCATTGGGCACAGGCATAATTGCCTCCCCGTGAAACTATAAAAACTCCCTGAGAAGGGGCCGGTCCCCTGCAGAAGTACCATCCTGGGTCTAGCTTGGGGCCTTGCATCTTTACCTCTGCTTTGAAGTGAGTTATTCTGACCTTTTTTTCTATGATGTATATGTGAGATGTGTGTATGTGTGTGTGTGTGTGTGTGTATAATACATATCATATTCAATGAAAGGACATACCTAGAAATTAAAGCAAACATTTTGTATAGAGGATTTAAAAAATAATTAAAATGTCCAAGGAGAGAAAATGAAATAAACATTTAAGATTTCATTAGACATTAGTCTGAACAATTGGATAACAGGATGGGTATCTGAAGCCTTACTTTTCTGTCTTCAATCTAACTATGAATTTTTAAAATTATCGTTTCCTTAAAACATAAAAGAAGACTGCGTGTAATGTTGCGGTGCACTACGGAAGTCTGGCTTGGAGAGCCGGGGCTTTCCCTAGCTGGATTAAGAGTATCTGTATGTTGAGCTTTAGTACAAACAAAGAATTTACACCAACAGCATCATCTTTCCAAAAGAGATAATCCTGTGTCAGTGAAACCTAAAGACGGTTCCCAAATATTTGAAGTAATAATATATGGCTTCATCTGTAGCAATCATAAGATGCTCATCTGTCCCTGGTAACACAATGATAATGTCCACATAACAATGAGGATGACACAGAATGCTGGAAGAGCCATGGCTGTCTGCTCTTAGGGCAGCATCCACCCTCCTAAGCTTAGAACTGTGAACCTTTTCAGGACAGGCTGGTTGAATTTCACTGAATGCATGCACAAATGACTTTAGGTATTCAGTGCTGAGAAACTCCCATGATTTTAGATGCCGTTAATTTTAAATGCCTACCAATTAAGTATGGCACTGTCTTATTTTTTTTCCAGAGCAATGTAGGGAAGTATTTGTTCCCAAAGCATGAAGTTAACAGTATAGTTTCTATGACATAAGGAGAAACTCACTCAATTTGCAACTCAGTGTAAGGGTATGTTCACCCTCCGTCTCTGTAGAGCAGCGGTTCTCGACCTCCCTAAAGCTGTGACCCTTTAATACAGTTCCTCATGTTGGGATGACCTCCAACCAGAAATGTATTTCATTGCTACTTCATAACTGTAATTTGCTACTGTTATGAATCATAATGTAAATACCTGTGTTTTCCAACGGTCTTGGGCGAGCCTGTGAAAGGGTCATTTGACAAAAGGATCGTGACCCACAGGTTCAGAACTGCTGCTATAGAACCCGTGTCTCTCTCTGTCTGCCACTGCTTCTAGCCAGGCTTGAAGAAAGTGGAACTAATGAGCAGCCTTGAGTTCCTGCTATACAGGTTATGAAATGAAATCATATTTTTCCTCATCCTGATTAATGATAAAGGGAAAATGGAGCAATTTGCCAGCCCATAAAGAGGTGCTTTTATCTTCTAGTAAAGAGCATGGTATCATTTAACCAGATTTCTTAAACTGTTAAATCATCAAAGTAGAAAAAGAAAACCTGTATGTCTGCCCATAAAGGAGAGTACCGTCAGAGTACCATCGGCGCTGAGTTTCACTGTCTTTTTGCTTTGCTTTTCAATTGTACACATGTATTGCATGCATCATATCAGCATATATAATTTGTCTTTTTTATGCTTTAGTATTATTTGCATTTATTTACTGGTGTGTGTGTGTGTGTGTGTGTGTGTGTGTGTGTGTGTGTGTGTGACAGCATGTGTGTGAAGATTAAAGGACAACTTGTGAGAAGTGAATGTCCCCTTCTGCCATGTGGGTTCCAGGGATCAAACACAGGTCATCGGTCTTGGCTGCAAGCAAGGGCTTTAACCACTGAACCATCTTGCCAGCCCTATTTTGCAATTTTAATCACCCAGAATGTGAAATTCAGTGCCCTCAACCACATTCTCAGCGTTGTGTAACCATCACTACCACCAGTTTCCAAAGTTTTCCACTCTCTATGACAGAAACTCCATACCCATTAGGTAGTCATACCCCGCCCCTGGTAACCTCTGATCTACTTTCTGGTCTCTGAAAATTTGCCCATTCTAATTAGCTTCACATTTAAATTTAACATTCTTTCCTGCCTAAAGCTGTGCTTTAGTTTCCATCTGTGGTAAATTTGGTGATAAAAACAATGCTCAGAGGATGCCATTAGAAATCTTACCATGGAGGGGGCTTTTTTTACTCAGCCCACTGGTCCCCTTCCACTCTCGGGGGGCATCTGGTTTAACTGGGTACAAGAGAGGACCAGACTGGAAGGCTGGCGAACCTAGAGCAGCACATACCCACCCTTCCTTAGGGGAGGGGACAGTGGTCAGGGATATGTTTGCTGCTGGAGATGGACCACTCTGGTGCCACCAAAGTGTCTCCCAAGTTAAACTCAGACTAGTTTCATCTGGGATGTTCCAGACTGATGTGTCACTCACGAATGTTCTCAGTTCAAGGATGTGCCGTCTGGGCTGGTTTAAGATGGTGTTTAGGTCACCAGAAGCACGTCGAGGCTTCTGTCATTTATAAGCAAGTGCTGGGTGGGGAGACTGTGTCCGGGAAACTGGGGGAAGCAGGCTCTCTCTGTGGTACCAGAATTGGCAGTGGCCTCTGGGAGCCATTTCTGTAGCCGGGGAGATGTAGGGTTATAGTGGGGCTGAGGATTGAAGCGTGGACCCTTGACCTTCAGAAGCAGACCCCTGTGATGTCCTGGAAGCCATGCCTTCCCTCCTTCCATTCCTTACTTACTGAGTTCCTGCTGGATGCTGAGCCTCGAGGGCGTGAGTAAACAGACTCCTCTCAGCACCACAGTTTATGTCTTAACTGTTCAACAGCAAAACCAGTCTCATTCATTTGGAAAAATCTTTTTGCCATCCACAGATCCAAACTTGGTTTTGAGCGAACGTCTGGATGCTTATTCATTTAACGTTCATCTTTTCAGTTCACTGGGAATGGTTCTAACTTCGATCAAATTAGAGAATTGTAGCTCCTCCATCCCTACAAGGAGAAGGGAAGGTCTACCTGTGTTTTTCTTTTAAAGGTTCTTTGTGCAACACCAAGGGAAACAGGGATTTTGTTGATTATTTCTAGCAGTAGCTAACTTCTCTTTATATTAAAGCAGGAGGTCCCTCTAGCAAGAAGACCATCTCTGGGGTCCCAGCCCATCTGGTCCCCTCCCCCAGGCGCTTGGCAAGACTGCAAGCAGATGGCCAAAACCCAGAAGCTCTCCAGGAAGTGCAGACTCATGCAAAGAGCCAAGAGTCAACTGAGGAGGGACAGCCCCCTACAAAGGGTCCTTTTCCCAACAGCCATCTGGATCCACCTCAGACCAAGGAAGGGGATGGTCAGCCAGCCGACCTTCCTCCAAAGATAACCACTGAGATGGAAGGGCCTGAAGATGAGCCTGGGCCACATGAGCTAAAAGCAGAAGGCCAGTCTTCTACCATTGCATCTCAAGAGCCACCTCAGCAACCTGACCCTCCTCTGCCACCCAGCCCTCAGCCAGACCAGGATAAGGAATCCAGAGAGATCAAAGGAGCCCCTAGCAACCCACCCCTCCCTGAACCCGCTGAACCAGCTGAACCCGCTGGACCTGACCCCACTTCCCTCAGTCCTCAGGGAGTGCAGGATGAGGGAACTGAGCAGGCCAACCCTGTGCCCAGCAGTTCCCCTCACAATCCTCCAGAAGACCCTCCCCCATCTGATGTAGTGAGGCCTTCTGAGGACTCTCAACCACCTCTGCAGGAGGGAACCCCCAAAGCAGAAGTTGTGCGGGCCAGTACTCCTTACCCAGAAATTCCACCTCCCCAAAACTCATCCACAGACTCAAAACATATCCAGGTCATGGAACAGCCGGTGGCCTTGCTTTCTAGAAGTCGGCTGGCCCCTACCAGGTTGCCCCAACCCCAGACCCTGGCGCCTCTCCAGAGCAGGAGACCCACACCCAAGCTTCTCTCTCCCAGCAGGGAAGAGGCTTTGGCGACAAGCTCGGATCAGACCCCAGCTGCCTCTCCAAGGTCTCTCCCAACTCAGGGTGACCCCAATAAGCTTCCTCTCATCAGCCCTCCCGAGTCCAAACCACCCTCAAACCCAAGCCCTAACGCAGCCCATAGTCCACAGCAAGCCCCTGTTGGAAAAGCCAGAGAGGTGAAGCTCCCTCTGATTAGCCCCCCAGCCCAGGAACAAGCCCAGCAGCACTCCCCTAAGCCTCCCCAGGAAGAGGAGGCACCCACACTCCATCTCCCACACATTCCTGCTCCCTCCGTGGAACCTAGGCTGCCTCTGAACAACACTGGGCCAAGGCCAGCTTCGAAGCCTGCAAAGGGAAGGAAAACTCCCAAAGTAGGCCTTGCCTCCAGCAAGAAGATTCCAGATCTGCAGGCCTCCCCTCACAGCCAAGAGGCTGCTAAGCAGAAGGACGCTAGGAAAAAACATCTCAGGCAGAGAGAGACAGCTAAAGGGTCCCCACACCCGAGAAGGATACCAGCCGGAAAGTCTCAGACAGCCCAGCAGTCTGAATCCCACAGCAAGCCAACTCCTAAGAGTGTGTCTGATCTCCCTGACACCAAGCCCCCTCTGAGCCACACCGAAGTAGTGCCAGCAGACCCCCAGGACCAGGAGGGGAAAACCCCCAAAGCACACACTTCCGGAAAGGACTTGGCTCAGTCTGTAAGTGTGTCCCCAAATGGAGAAATGTCTGAAGGGTTAGCTCAAGAAAAGGAACCGGTCTTCGGTGAGAATCAGCCAATCCAAGAAGCTCAGCCCCCACAGCCCCCTGCCAAGTCAGCGCATAGGGAACAGGCTCAAAAAAAGGAAAGGTCTCAGAAGAGAGGGGTCTCGGGAAATCCTCCGGAGCAGGAGATTGCAGCCCCTAGCCAGCTGCGGGCCAAAGAGACACAAGCTCTTAAAGACACCATTGAGCTCAGACAGGGCTATGCCCAGAGGCACAACATCCGTATGTCTAAGCAGCAATCCAAAGAAAAACGAACTCGAAAAAATGGGGATGTACCACAGAACAGAAGCCCTGCTGCTCCTCAGAATCAAGCGTCAGAAGAGGGGCAGGGGAGCCGGACAGGAAGACTGAGAGCCAGGGGCAGCCAGAGCATCAAAGTGTAAGCTCTGGTTCCTGAGAAGCTGCAACCCCTGGAAGTTATGCTATTGAGCAAGGAGGTGTGCCACTGTCTCCTTCTACATCACCACTCAGCACCTCGCTTTGGGGCATCCCAGAAGTCTCTGTAGCTCTGTTCCCCTTGTGGCAGCAGCTGGGGGAAACAGCTGGTCTGTTGCTGGTGTCATCAGGGGGCTCTTGTGTTCAGCTGTGAATTTCAATCAATGGGATGTATGGTCGAAGAAGAGAAGGCTATCATAATGTTTGTTCTCTTCATTAGGAAAATTCACTTCTAGATTAGAAAATTTCTTCATGCTTTTTGCATTATTGGAGGGGCCTGCAGGGGGGAAAAAATACTGCAAAAAGAAACCTTGCAGTTTTTAGAGACTGCCAGCCTGTGCTTAACTCGAGGGGACACATCTCTACATCTCTGCAAGCCAGACACTGGCCAGGCCAAATCCTAGAGGTCTGAATTGGCATGTTTTTTGTCTGTACATTTTTAACATGAGTATCTTCCTTCTGCCTTTGAATAGGAACCTTATGGTCCATTATTTTTCATTATACCAAAGCGTCTGGTTGAATTTGTAAGGGGAAGATTCAGAGGGATCAGTTTTTTTTTTGCCTCTCCATATCATTCTGTTGTATTCCTGGCAATGACTAAGGGGCAGCCAGACCCAGCCTACTGGAAATCTATTAGAAGGAAGTATGTGTGCATTTCCCACAACCAAACGGTGGGAAGGACCAGGGTGCAGCGGGCTCTCAGAGGGCCAGGGGCCAGCCATTGAACATCACCAAGGTTCTTGTCATCTTCTGCACTAAGCAAAAGTCTAGGACTACCACCACGCCTCACTCCTGTCGTTCTCCACGTTCTCTACGTTGCCTCCATTCTTTGAAGTACAAATGGGCGTGTGTCATTCTCACTGCACAACAGGAACACGCCCACCCACAACTCTCATGACACATCTGGTGGCATCTCTCACCACTGCTATAAAAGGATTCATCGAAATCATCCTTAATCCCGAGATTACAAAGAAAAATCCAAAGGAAGGCTGTTTGCCTCTTGGATCAAGCATTCTTTTCGAGCAGTCATGTCTGGCCTGGGCATGGTTACCGTTACCCATAACCCACTGGGCTTGCTGCTCCATGTGGAGACCGTTTCCCGGAAAGGATAATTGCAGTCAAGACCATCAGCCCAGGATCCCACTCTTTAAAACAGGAAAATAATCATTAAGTGCTTAATGTGTGTACAGGCAAGGTATTGAAGCTATGTTTGATATCCTGTATTTCAGTATATAACCAATGACTAGTGCCTGTGCTTTACCTTATGCAAAAGGTATGTGCTCACAAACCTGTATGAATAGCAAATGTTATCTCTAGTGCAATAGAGGTTACTGGTGTTTTTAAAATCAGGGATGTAGGGAGTGGGCAAGAATCTTCTCATAACTATGAAGTAGTAGTAGGTGTCCTCGGATTTATCTCCCTTCTCCAGGATAAAAGTTACTGGATGCTGTTTAAGTAATTTATGTTTATTAAGTGAAGTCATCATCAAGATGGCTTTCTTGAGCATTTTCTATGCATCAGACAAAGTAAGGGTTGCTAGGTATTTCATAAGATGTTGCTGACACTCCAGGGAACTCTGATAAAACGGTCCATTACTACACCATGTAATTAGGGTACCTGTAGATCCCAAAGCAGGCTTAGCTGTATTTGGCATCCCACAGATAAGAAAACCTATTCATTTAATTTTCTAGGCTGTAGTAAGGGCACTCACTCACTGAGTGCTGAAGACGGGCACGGAGTTCTGCCTGCTAGAACCAAAACAGGAAACACTCCAAAGAGAAGTTCATCCCTCAGCTGAGACTTCAGGGCTGCAGAGTTGGTCAATGGATAGATGCAGAAGGGCATGCTCCCTGTTGCCTAAACACACAGGCAGGATCAGCTGGTAGTCTCTAAGGACCCAGCTGCCAGGTGAACTATAGGCCTATCTAACCTGTCCCATGAGTAGAACCTTTGGAAGCTTTGTTTTGTGACAGCATGGGGAAGGCAGTGTGCTTAAATTCGTACTTTAGGGATAAAGTTAAGGAAGACGATACTAGAAACAGAATGACAGGCACATCATGGTGGGAGTTAGGACAGGACTAGGTAAGGGCCTGAAAGATGGCACTGCTTTCAGGGGAGGTCCAATCTGGTTGGTATTTAGCCTGGCTATGGAGAGGGTAGATTATGAAGGCATGCAAGCAAAGGATCTCCTCTACTTCCCCCCCCCGAAAGGGTTTCACTATGTAGCCCTGGCTGAACTAGAACTTGATATGTAGACCAAGTTGGCTTTGAACTCACAGGGATCCACCTGTCTCTGCCTCCTGAATGTTTGGATTAAAGGCATGCACTGTGATGCCTTTACCACTCCTTTTCTATATAAGAAGTTTGGGGTGCTTTTGTGGGCCAGAGCCTCATCTGAGAAGCAGACTCTGGAACCACACTGGGTGTCCTCTTTGGCTGCTGTTTTGGAGGCCTTTGGAGCTGCATATTTCCTTAGTGTTTGAGTGGGATGCATTAAGCAAGTTTCCCTCTGCTGTGGAGGAGGGCTCTAACCCTGGAATTCATAATAATAAGAGGGTTTATTCTTTGTGGTTTTCTGTGGTCTGAAGTCTTATGCCTCAGACTCACTGCTGCTGGACATTTTGAAAAGAGAGCAGGAGCTGTCTCTGGAGAGGGGATTTTACTGCTAGTATTGGTTACCTTACCACAGGGAAATCTTCAATTTTCTAGTGCAGAGCATGAATATATGAAATGACCACTCTTCATCTACACCAACAGGCAAAGTTCATATTGCTTTTGCCTGGGGTTTGTCACTAAGTGATTGTTAGAGAGAGAGAGAGAGAGAGAGAGAGAGAGAGAGAGAGAGAGAGAGAGAGAGAGAGCCACCTTCTTAAGGAAGTCTGGTGTTTAGTATTCAATTCGACAGAGAATGTCTCCATCAGGTGTAACAACCTTCACATACATAAAGAGCTGAGCCCCAAAAGATAGAGAAGGCACGATCAAGCAGCTCACAAAAGAGGTAGTGAAAATGTCAAATAAACATGTCAGAAACAATTTAGCCTCACTGTAAGTTAAAACAGAACAGACTTTTTCTGATACCAAATTTGTTGATACCAGATATAACACAGATTAAGACCTATTTAGGTGAAGTGTTGGTGTCAACAGTAGGAAGCACATTGGCATGCCTTTTCTGGGGAGTGGTTTCCTGCCCCCTGTCAAAGAGTTGCAGTTTACAGACCTTTAATCTGATCACTTAGATCCAAGAATTATCACAAGGAAATGTATGAGAGAATGTTCATATCAGATTTTATAACGAAGCTTAGAAATATTCCATGTAATGGAATTTTTGAAATACATTTATAACACAGCCATCTGCTAGAGACATCTGCCTTATGTTGCCCTTATAATAATGTAGAAGCTTTACTTAGAAGACAATGTTCGTTACACACGAGGAAGAAAGAGTTTGGTTAAGGGAGGTCCAGTCAGTGTGACTCTCATGTTAGCTCTGGGATGCTAGATTGTGACTAGTTATTTTCTTTCTCTCTCTCTCATTTGTGTTTTTGGTATTTTCTAAACTTCTGCAGTGAGTTCATGTTTATTCTGAAACTGGAAACAGGATTAATGCCCTTGTAAACATGTACACCTGCACACAACCAATTTGAAGGGCTGCCATGTCTAGTTGGTCTATTCCAATTTGACATAATAAAGGACTTTCTAGGAGTCAACAGTGTCTTTCAGAAAAGCAGAACAGGCTCCTCCAGACATCAGATGTGTCATCTTACAAAAGAGCCTCCGTGTGTTGGGTGACTTTGGAGAGTTTATAGGACTAAAGTTTCTCTTTATGATTTATGATCCACTTATAACAACTGCTCTTCTTGTTGGTTATGAAGAATGTAGTTGCCTTTCCCATCAAGTAGAATGCTATTGTAGTAGAAAATGGAATGCTCCCAGTATTCATTAGCTCACTGACTTAAAATATTTTTGAGCAAGCTTTATAGGTGGAAGTGTGTTTCACAGTATCATGGCCTAGTAAACACATCCACATATAGGAAACAAAATATCGCAAGGAAACTTTCATAGGCGATTCACTCATATCTTCTACCGTGCTGAGTTTAAATTTATAAATGCAGATTGTAGCTTACTAAACAAATTTTACAGTGTAGTTTGCACTCTGTGGTGTGAAAAGCTATGATCTGAGTCTTCTGGACCTCAACCTTGTCTTGTTCTAGGGCCTACTTGTAGGGTCATCTATTTTCTCTATCTGCCTTCAGGTTGGTTGGGTAGGCTAGCTCAGTTTATACCGAACTCTTCTCTGAGTGCAGGATCTGGTATATTGGCAGTTAAGTCTTTTGTTAATTTTTGGCCTCAGCCTGAGTATACCCAAACTTCCTATACATAGCTATAAGCGCTTATATAAAGCTTAAAAAACACTTTTAGAACACTCTTGATCAGTGGTAATGTGACTAGCAAGTAATTAGCCAACTCCCTTGCACATAGCTCCAGGGCAACCCTGTAAACACTACTGTTACAATAAAGGAGCCCCCAAATTCCACTTGTAGTGCTGATATGGTATGTAGCACAATATGAACATAAGCGAGTTTACATGCATGGTAGGGTTTGAAGACTGACTTCAGTAATTGCTTTCCTGTGCTGACTAGGCATCCAAAGAAGAGAGCAAATGCCTGCCCCTCTTTCTGTGTGTTGATGGTAGGCAATGTTAGCAGAGTAGACCTCTAATCTTAAAGTTGACTGTGGGATGACAGCAAAAACTGAAGACCTTCTGTTAATGATTGTAACCGCAGAAAGTCTTGATTACAAATAACACTTAATGTCAAAATCATCTTTGGAAACTCAGTCTAGTTGGGAGTAAATGAATGAGTATACAGAAAGTTCCCAGAATAGTATCTTCCCTGTGGTAGGTACTGAGATGGGCCTTTGTTAGCACTAACATGTAAACAGCAAAGCAAGAATAGGACAGTGTGTCCTATTTAAGCAAGCAGAAGTGTTTGTTAAATGAAATTGTCTTCTCTGAAAATCCCTTTATGACTTCAGCCTTAACAAAATTAAGGAGCTTAAACAAAATTAGAATGATATTGAAAAGCAATGGTAATTTAGCGTAATATCCCTAAGATAGAGGGCTTCTTCAATAGGCAGTCACAGGCAGCCTGCAGGAGACCAAGGAGAGACATCAAATCTGAGCTGATGGTGAATTTCTTTGTGACACAAACATCAAACACTTAGAATAACAGTTGGCATGTAGTACATGCTCAGTAAATGCTATCTATTCTTTTTATTGTTATCTCGTTGTCGGTAGAGATCAAGTATATTCTACTGGGTAGACAACACATACTGTCACTTTATGTGTCTGGGTAACAAAGAGGCACATTAATTTGTTTTCTCTTGGTGGTGGGTTGAGACAAAGTCTGGTTTTTACTTCTGGATCTACCAACTCTCTGTTTTCAAGACCGAAACTAAACATCCAAGGGAAGAAAATCAGAGAAACCTTTGCTGGGGACAGTTGCTCATAAGGCTAAATTACTGCCAGGTGCACCAGCATGTGCCTGGGGCCTCTCTAGGAAAGAAGGTCTCTTAAATCAAGGAAGCTAGCAAACAAGGAGCTCTGTTTTGGCAGGTGGCAGTGTGGTGCATCAGAGAATATTTATTCAAACATATTGGTCAAAGTAGGGGAAACATTCTCCCTGCAGGTTTCTGTCCCCTCCTGCCTATCACTGCTGCCTCTCCTTGTCTCCAACTTTCCCATATAATGCAGATCTTATATAATGAGCTTCCACTCCTAACATTTGCTCCCCTCTATAGTCTATCTCCCAAAGCAACAACTAGCAACTTCATGACAAACATCTTCATTTTGTAAAAAGTCCTGGCATTATCATATGTTTTAACTGGAATGTTCTGGAGCTGGTGCCTGAATGCTGGCTTGTTAGTTGAGCTCCACTGAAGACATTACAAAATACAAAGTCTGGAAGGAACGAACGGTTTTGAACTTCATTTTCTTTGTTTACGAATTTATTTTAATTTTTTTATAAATTTATTTTCACATGAGTTCTTTTTTCCCTGGTATGGAACCTGTTTCTGTTTATGTAGCTGGTTATCCCTCTGATTGGACACCGAAGAACAGAGCATCTCACTGTTCCAGTAGTTTAGCAGATGCTTTCATTTTGCCATAGAAAGATGAACATTATTACTCTATTTCATTGGACTTGTGAGATACCTTTCTGCGTAGCATCCTATTTTGCTATGGAAAATTATCATGGATATTATATGAAATGATTTTTCTGTTTGCTGCTATTCCTTTCTTAGAACACAAACAGACATGCTGTTTTGAGATGCAATTCTGTCTTGGAAGAATAGCTTCTTTGGGTACCTTAAGCTTTGTGAAAATCCTCCACAAATTGTATAATTATTTTATTAGAAATAAATATTTTACATTCTATAGCACATTATTGTGTTTTAAGTTGTCATAAGCCTTTTTTCATAGTTGTATATTTTATGATGCATATTTATATGTATATTTCCTGTAGGGGGTTATGGGAATTTACTTGTGGATATGTATTAATCATGGCATGGATAAATTACTCTTAATTAAAAGAAAACTGCATGTTTCTAGAGCCATCTTTTTATAGAAGAAAGAAAAGAATGCTTTTGAAGTCATTGGATACCGAAAACTTTCTTCTTACTGAAAATCTGAGCCTATTTCCCAAGTCATCCATCCATTCCAGAGACTGTTTCTTTCACACAGAGAAAATCGTGTGGGAATACAATTCCTTTGCAAAATTTTATCTAAATATCCACACACTTTCCTATTGAAAAATGATCAACCTTATGTGTATGGAGAGTGGTCACTTGATACTCTACGCAAGTAATCTTAACTACCATAAAAAAAAGTTGGTTATTAAAATGGGCTTTCACTTTCCATATTATTCACAGCCTGGCTACTACATGCCCATTTAACTAGTACTTCCTGCCCTGGATGTTTTCCTGTGATAGCACATCCTTAACATAGATTATTTTCCCCTTTCCTGTGTGTGAATTATCCTATGTTGCCTGTATGATACAATATTAAACATGTACATGGTTTGTTCCTAGTGTGTTGTTGCCGTCACATTTGCTGGTTGGATTGGATTCTGTGCTTATTTTAGAATGCATTGTCCAAATAGTATTAGTCATTTGACTTCAAAGGAATGTGTCTAAATACAAGGTGCAAGACATTTAAAGTCATTTGGGAATTCATTCTAGTTGTTCTGTACCCTTTTGCATTCATTCTCCTGTGTCTGGTAATGACACTATCCATAAAGCAACTTTAAAATCCGCCATGCTTCATTAAACTCGCTTACGATTCATTGTAGGCATTTAAATAAATTTAACTGGCCTATATAATGAAGAGCTCGTGACTTTTGTGGACTATAAAGTAGTTTACATTCTCTTTAAGCATTGCTTCAAGGTACACCTAAATATAGAGACTTTGACTTAAGATGACACTCAGGAAGTTTAAGGCAGTGTGTTGGAAGATGGGTAATTCTGTTGAGTTTTTAGCTGAGAAGGGAGATTTTTGTCTTCTGCTGTATTAAGACATTAGAAAAATATATTTGAAATGGTATGAATCGTTAGTCCACGTCACTAAAGTGGTGGCATTCTAATGCAGTTTAAGTAATATGTACACATTATCTGTGCTTCAAATGATGTGTTGCTAGCTAATAAGACATTAAGCTGTTGGCATTACAATTGCACTGCACAATCAGATTGAGTGTTCCTTTGTTATACCATAGAACCAATGGCTTATGTCTTAGGAAGCTAGAAAAAGGAGCCCACATGAAAACCATATTTTGAATTAGCTTATATATATAATATATTTCTATAGAAAAGATCAAATAGTTAAGAAAATATATGTGCACATACCCATTATATATGATCTTCTTCCTGCTTTGTTTTGTTTTGTTGGTTTTTTGAGACAGGGTTTCTCTGTGGCTTTGGAGCCTGTCCTGAAACTCACTCTGTAGACCAGGCTAGCCTCGAATTCACAGAGATCCACCTGCCTCTGCCTCCCTCCCAAGTTCTGGGACTAAAGGCGTGTGCCACCAATGCCCAGCTACATATGATCTTCTCTATGGCAATTATTTCAATGAATATGGTCTCCAGTTTTTATGTTTAAAACATTTTTATTAATTCTTTGAGAATCTCTCATACACTTTGATCATATTCACCTCCCTTCCCCTAACAACTCTTGCCAGATTCACACCCAACTCTGTGTCCTCATTAGGTTTTACTCTTGGGCATGTGGTCATCTGCTGGAACACAGTCAACCAACTAGGGATCACCCCCTCCCCCCAAAAACTAATCCCTTCCACTCCTAGCATCTACCCATTGCTTGTGCCTGGAACTTCTTGCCTATCTCCACTTCCTTCCTGGATTTTGTCTGCCCTGAACTTGTTGATGCTGTCACAGATGCTGTGAGTGCCGCCCTCTTGTGTCTGGAAAACACTATTTTTGTTTCATTCACTACAGTCTCTCCACTGCCCTCTTCCACAATGACTCCTGAGCCTCGGGAAGAGTGAGTGTGATGTGGAGGATACAATAGTCTCCTATTCTCTATATCTTGGCTGGTTGTGGGTCTCTGTGTTAACCCTCTGACCTTTGAGGGATGCACTGATGTATAATGATAAATCGCCTGGAGTCAGCTTACAACTATGTCCACCAAACAAAATCAAGTCATAGGTTCTGCCCTGCCCTGTGATCTGTCTAGCCCGGGGTCCTGATAACATTACCAGGTATGGATTCTATCTTAAAGAGTGAGCCTAAAACCAACCAGAAACAGGTTGGTTATTCCCATGACACTTGTGCCACTACTGTATCAGTCTTGCCTGGCCACTCATTACTGTAGCTCTCAGGGTTCACAGCTGGATGGATTGGCATAACACCGTCCAGCACTGTGAAAACTCATCAGCAGCAATGAAGCTTCTAGGTCAGCAACAGCTTGATTTCTCTGTTTCTGACTTATGTTTGTGTGTCTTCAGCAAGGGTCTTACTGCTAAGGTCTAGGGGGCAACCAAAAACAAGAGCAACAGCCTTTAACGTTTGGGGATCTATGGGGCCCCTCTGGCAACAACCCCAGAAGGGGTAACCCATTCCTGACACTAAGCCTTTTTTTAAAATTAGCCAACGATATCTGTTAGTGGATGAAAAGATAATAAAAGTATGGAGCATTTATATTTACAAATTACATTTTTATTTTATTCAATTTGATCATATTCACCTTGTCTTTTCCATAATGTTCTAATCAACAGAACAAGTATTTTGTGTGTTAAGAAAAGAAGCGTGGGGTATGCGTCCTCCATTACCCATCTTCTTAGCTACAGTGAATTTGGAGGGTGCTGCTGGAAGGTGTATATATGAATACATAGTGTGTTGCGCGTGCATGTGTGTGCACATGCATATGTGTGCACATGCAGAGGTTGACCTGCCTGTGTATCCCACAACCAGCACTGGGGTTACAGACCTGCTTCCACACAGACTTTTAAGTGGGCACCAGGGAGTCACATTCAGATTTCCATGCATCTGTAGCAGATGCTGACTCTCTCCAGGCTTAGCCGTGAATTCTATTTTTTACTGAAAATAGATTTTACATACAATATAGTCTGAATATGGTTCCCCTCCCAGGTCCCTCCCATCTCCCCACCCACGCAAGTTTGCACCCTTTCTTTCTCTCATTAGAAAACAAACGGACACCTAAAAATAATAAAAACAAACAAACCAGAATAAGACAAAACAAGTGAGAAAAAGCACATGAAACACATATAGCTGCAGAGACAGACACGTTTGCACACACAGAAATATCGTAAAAATGCAAAATTGGAAACCAAATAATGTACAATAGAATATGTAAGCAACAGGCCTGTAAAGGAAAAAAAAAAGGCTAGGACAAAGCATTATGAAACAAAACAACAACAAAATCCCTCTAAAGCTACCACTGAGTTCATTTGTGTTGGCTGTCTACCACTGGGCATGGGGCCCACCCATACATGTGATCTGTATACCAATGAGACTCTATTGGGGAAAACTAATTTTTCCTTTATGCGTGCTTATCAGTTGGAGATGGCTCAGGTTTAGGAATGTGGGCGTGTGTCCACGCTCCGTCATAGCTCAGAGACCCCTTCAGGCCCAGACCCACGCAGCCCTGTGTATGCTGACAGTTTCTGTGAGTTCATATGTGCACCAGTCCTGCTGTGTATTTTCTTAGCATCCTCCATTCCATCTGGCTCTCACAGTCTTTCTGCCCCCACCTCCTCAGAGTTCCCCGAACCCCAAGTGGAGGGGTTTGATAGAAACCCATTTATGACAGAGGTCTCGCAATCTCTGCAATTGCCCAGTTGTGGGTCTCTGTGGTTATTCCCATCTACCCCGGCACTGAATTCTTAATGCTAATACTCAGGATAATTATGCTTCTGGCTCTTTATATAAAACTGATTTCTCTGCCTAGTGTTCACCACCCACCCCTCAAGGTTATTGGATGTTTTATCTCTTTATATCTTTATTTTTCCCCTTTGTTTATTATTTTTTCTTATTTTACATATTGATCCCAGTTCCCTCTCCCTCCCTCCCATGTCTCCCGAACCCCCTCCCATCCCATCCCCCCACCCCCCACACACACTCCACAGGGAGGGTGATGCCTTCCAAGAGGAATCATCAAAATCTGTCAAGTCATTTGGAGTAGGGTCTAGGCCCTCTCTTCTACCTCTAGGCTAAGGGAATATCCTATCCCTCCATGGGGAATGTGCTCCCAAAGTCCTTTCTTGTACCAGGGATACATCCTGGTTTCACCGTCAAGAGGTACCTTAGACTGCTCAGGCCTTCTAACTGAGACCCACGTTCAGGGGTTCTGAGTCGGTCCAATGCTGGCTTCCCAGCTATCAGTCTGGGAGGTCGATGAGTTCTCCCTTGTTCAGATCAGCTGTCTCTGTGGGTTTTCGTAGCCTGGTCTTGCCCCCATTTGCTTCTCATTCCTCCCTCTCTGCAACTGGATTCCAGGAGTTCGGCTCATGTTTAGCTGTGGGTTCCATCAGCTACTAGATGAGGCCTTTAGGATGGCATATAAGTTAGTTATCAATCTCATTATTAGGGAAGATCATTTAAGGTAGTCTTTCCACTGTTGCTCAGATTGTTAGTTGGGTTCATCCTTGTAGGTCTCTGAACATTATAATGGCTCCCTCTATTATGGTATCTCTCTCTCTCTCTCTCTCTCTCTCTCTCTCTCTCTCTCTCTCTCTCTTCCTCCTCCCTAACTCAATCTCCCTAGCCCCACATGCTCTTCTCTCCTCCCCTTCTCTTTCTCTTAACTCCCTCTCCACTCACTGCCCCTCCCAATATGCTCAGGAGATCTAATCCCTCTCCCCTCCTGTGAGGGACCTTGTACGAATCTCTTAGGTTCCTCCTTGTATCCTAGTCTCTCTGGCAGTGTGAATTATAGGCTGGTGATCCTTTGCTCTATGTCTGACATCCATATATGAGTGAGTACATACCATGTTCCTCTTTTTGTGACTGGGTTACCCCCAACGATCTCTTACAGAGAATTTCCGGGGACTTCTTTTGACCACCATCCCATCTCTTTCTGTCCCTTTACCTGCCCTCATTGTATTCATTATCTCACATTTTAAAATGTGTTATTTGTCTGTCCTCAGCTTTCGTATAGTCTCCACAGGTCAAGGAGTTTCTGTTTATTGTTTTATCTCCAATATCCAGAGCTACATCCACTACATGGTAGGTGATCAATAAATATGGATTGAATCGATATTATCAAGAAGACGTAACAAAGGATTGCCCCACATACAGTTCCTTTTGATCAGTTTGGTTGTGATAACTATGGCTACTTTAATGTTCCTCTCTCAAGATTCCTCCTTACCTAGAATTCCTGGGATACGGGCTCCATCATCTGCTGCACGTGACTCTGCTTTGAAGACAGGTGTTGCAATGTGGAATCCTAGATTCTCCAGCCAGGATTACTGTGCAGAAGCATTGGTTTGGGATCACCACATCTTGTTTCAAGCTCATGTTCAGTCCCAGCACACAGCACAGAAATAAAGAGGTCACTCTTCTGTCATTACCCCCCCCCGCCCTGCCCTGCCTCACCCCCATACCTCACCTCTCTTCTCCTCACAAAGCCCAGCCTAGCCTTAAGTTCTCTTTTAGCTGAGGCTGACTTCTGACCCTCCTATCTCTCCCTCCTATATGCTGGAATTACAAGTAGATGCCACCACGCCCAGCTGATGGCAGAAAGCTGGGGATTGCACCCAAGGCTTTGTTCATGTTATCACTCTAAGAATGAGCCTTGAGGTCTCATGTTTTTGCAGACTTTTCATCTTCCAGCCAATGAGGTTCTGTGTTACAAAGTTCTTCTGTCTGTGGGCTGAGTTTCAGACACACCATCATAGTTTCTCACCTGATCCAAGAGCCCAGGCCTTGCCTCCCAAGCTCAGAGACCTTGCCTTCCATCTTAGTTCAGGGACACAAGCGTTAGCCCCTGGTACCTCTGACTTCTGGTACCTCTGACTTCTTGTCATCTATTCCAGTTTTTGACTTCACATCTTCACCTAGAAGTTCTTTTCTATTTTGGATGTATATTAAAAACAAAACATATTTCTGTGATACGTTAAAACTTCCTTTTGTGTTTGGATGGAGTGGGGTGAGGTAGTTTCCCCATATCTGCTCAATCAAGCATAGTCACTAAAGATACATGGGGAAGTCATTTATTTCTAGCATTTTATAAACAATAATCTGAAATGCTTGATGCTCCACACATCTTAAAGGTATGTAAACCCAGGACCTATGTGTATGAGCAAGGCTACAAATGTATATTTTACACCTCTGCATAGTCTGATGTTTTGAGGAAAGGCTCAGTGTTAATTATGAACGAATGATTCTTGTTCCATTGAACTTTAAAGCTTCTTAGAATTGCGTTTTTAATTTTCTCTAAGCTTTTTGGAGACTTTTGTCAAATGAAATGTAGTTATAAGGGTGACTTTAAATATTAAAATCCGTTGTTGTTGGGTTTTTTTTTTTTCACATGTTTTTACATTAACGCTAATCCCAAGCCTGTGCTGAGCACGGGTTACCTTCCCAGGTGTTGTGCCTCTTGGATGCTGTAGGCTGACTTGTCAGTGTTATCAGTACCGTAAGATGCATCTTATTTATTTTCAAGTTGGAACATACAAACTTTAAGTGTACAGTTTCATGTGTTTGGACAAATAGGAAACATTGCTATCACATCAGAAAACGTACTCTGTAGTTTGCTTTTCACTTACAAATTTACCTTTCCCCCACCAGATGTGAAGACATCTTACCTGAAATCTGAAGACTTCCCTAGAAAGTCCACTGTTTCCACTACGAGTGAACTCTTGGATCCAACAGACAGAAACTACTATACTAAATTATGGGCCAAACTTTCATCTAAAAAATCACCTGTGGTAAGGGTGAGGCAGGTGGGGTAAAATGATTATAGAAACTTACTCTGTCCCAGATAAAAAAGGTTTAGGGGCCGGATATGGTGGCACAGACCTTTAATCCCAGCACTCAGGAAGCAAAGACAGATGGGTGTCTCTGGGGCCAGCCAGGACTGCATACTGAGACCCTGTCTTGACACACAGAGAGAGGGGTGGGGGGTTTAGAATTTGGAGATTAAGTTTCTCTTACATCTATGGGCTGAAGACAGAATTCCTTCTCCCCCATCTCTAGGAACAGCTGCTGTTTCTAAAATTGAATTTTCAATGTAAGTTTTTTAGTATCTCTCTCTAAGGCTCCCAGTAAAGACACTGCCATTCAACTCTTCTGTTTTGCAATAGAAAAACACCACGATAAAACAACACAGTAAAATGTGTATTTCAAGGGTCGAGTTGCTCTGGGTTGGGATGTGGTATGAATATCTGGGAGCTGAAGCTGAAAACCAAGTCCACTGCAGAGCATGTTTCATGGCGACATTATTTCAATCAGGCCATTAACATCATCC
Organism: Cricetiscus sungorus; assembly: GCA_030556225.1. Lineage (NCBI taxonomy): Eukaryota > Metazoa > Chordata > Mammalia > Rodentia > Cricetidae > Cricetiscus > Cricetiscus sungorus. The sequence goes on along the minus strand of JANBXA010000097.1, from coordinate 22,143,475 downwards.
CAACTCAGCCCTCTGGGAATGTCTGGAAATCAGCCCATGTAGGAGTGTCTAATGTGCAATAAGGCCCGTGATGATCTGGGAATGCAGAGATTTAAAAAAAAGAAAGAAAGGAAGAAAGAAAGAAAGAAAGAAAGAAAGAAAGAAAGAAAGAAACGAAAGAAAGAAAAAGAAAAAAAAAAAAGCCCTTTCAGAATATACCTAACTTCTAGTTGTCAACTCCAGGCCAGCCTGTTCAAAACAAGTTACACCACCACCTTCAGTAGTCAGAACCATGGTCAGTGGTCGAAAGAGCCAGCAGGCCAAGTCTTTGTGCATTCTCCTGTAAGAAGTGACAGTTGTCGCGGACCTCTAGCACTGCCTGCGGACAGGCCTGCCTCTCTCACCCACTCACTTAATTGCACCCTCCCACATTCCTGCGAACGTCCCCCTAGTTCTTCAGTTCATATGGCTGAAGGCGAAAAAGTATAGTGAGCCTGTCCGACTCCTCAGGCTTCTCAGGCCTTACAGACTCAGCAGTTCCCCATTCCAAGGGCTCTTAGAGGCAGCAGGATGTGTGTGATCTCCTAACCATCTATAAATAATATGAACTGGTGCCGTGAGGCTCGAGTGCAAGGAAAGTCAAACAAAGCCAACCAAATCTAGAATTTTCCCCACCCACCAGGACTTATGAGAACCCAAATGTCAACTATCAGAAATGGCACCTGGAATTTAAAAATACTTTTTTTTTTAAAAAAAATATTATTTGGTCTGGGTGTGGAGGCACAGGCCTTTAATACCAGCATTCAAGAGGCAGAGGCAGGAGGATCTCTGAGTTTGAGGCCAGCCTGGTCTACAGAAGGAGTTCCAGGACAGCTGGAGCTACACAGAGAGACCCTGTCTCAAACAAACAAACAAACAACAACAACAACAAAATAATTTAATAAAGGAAGTGAATGTCCTCTATAAAAACTTTAAGACACTAGAGAAATAGGTTAAAAAAAATACTAGAAAATGAAAATGTCTCCCTTGGTCATGAACTGGCAAGAATTAATGTTGTGGAAATGACTATATTACAGAAAGCAATCTCTGCATGACATGGAATTTTTTATCAGACTTCAGTGATGTTCTTTGCAGAACTAGAAAAAGAATCCAAAATTCATATGGAAATGGAAAGACTCTGAAAAGCCAAAGCAATATTCAGTAGAAGGAGCAAGGCTGGAGACACCACAGCGATCCATCTCAGGGTATACACTATGGAGCTATGGTAACAAAACAACATGGCTCACACAACAAACATATAAACCAATGGGATAGAATAATGGACTCAGAAATAACTCCCACAGCTGAGCTACAGCCACCTGGTCTTTGACCAGTGTACCAGAAACACATTGCCAAAATGACAGCCCATTCAGCAGACAATTCTAGGAACGATGGATGTTCACTTGGGAAAGGATGAGACTAGTGAGCTGGGAATGTGTCTCGATTGCTAGAGTGCTTGCCTACAGCAGCACATGTCTATAACCCCAACTCTTGGGAGGCTGGGGTAGGAAGATCAGAAGTTCAAAGTCCTTTCAGTGGCAGGGTGAATTCAAGGCCAGCCAGGACTACATGACACCCTGAAAAAGAAGCTAGATGCCTATGCTTTACCCTGCACAAAAATCTATTCTAACTGAGTGAAGAAAACATAAGAGCTAGATTCTGGAACTTCTAGATGCACAGGGGAAAAGCTCGAGGTAGAGGCAAGGACCATGGTGGCACAGGAAACAGCCCCAGAGTCTGTGTGCAGGACTGCATGGAGTGAAAGCTTTGACACAGCAAAGGAAACCATTATATCTTGCAGAACAGAGTCAATCACGGAGTGGGGAAGAGCCTTTGTCAGCTGGATGTCAGACAGGGGACTGATAGCCGTACCCCATCTTAGCCAAAAGGCCAGTAAGCAATATGATTATTACCTGGGATCTATTTTTAAAACTCCAAAAGTTAAGTACACACAAAAACAACACATCCAGTCAGTGAATGGAATAATGAAATAAACAGGCAGTTCTCAAAGAAAAAAAAATGCACATGGTCAAAGCATATTTGGAACAGTGTTCCACATCCTTCTTGCAGATTAAAACTGCTCTGAAATTCTCCCTATCCAAATCAGAATGGCTAGTGTCAAGAAAAAACAGTAAATTCTGCCAAGTAAGGGGACGGATAGGTGCCATGCATGACAGTAGGAGTGTAAACTAGGGCAGGCACTATAGAGGCAACAAATACAGTTTTTGAAACCTCCAAAATTTACTGTGACTGTACTTACAACCTCCATTGTACAAGAAAATCAACTCAAAAAGTGGGGATAATGAAGTATAAGTAGAAATTCTGAAACCTGGGACAGAGAGCAGTAACTGAAATTAGTACCCAATTAGATACAGCTGAATATAGAATTAATAGATAGGCAAATCAGTAAGAAGAAGTATTATTAGACAATATGAAAAATACAGCAAAAGGGAGGATGCATAAAGCTAACATGAGAAGCCCCAGCCATGTTACTGGATCCTAAAGGAGAGCCAAGAGCTAGAACACAAGCCACACTTGTAGAGGTAAGGGATAAATCCTTCAATCTGATGGAAGGAAATCATCAAGCTATGCAATGGAGAACTGGAAAAATAAAACAAAAACAAAAACAGAACAAAACAAAATCTTAAGTATGTATGTGTATTGAAATCATACTGCACTAAAATGAAAGATTCCTTTTAATCTAAAGAATAATCAATCAGAGGGGGAAAGATTGTTGTCCAAGGTGCAATGGTTAGGTTGATATTAACTTTCCAAAACAAAACACCAAAGATCGTTAAAGTGATCCGTTGTTGCTAGCCAAGAATTTCCTACCCAGTGAAATAACTCTTCAGACAGGGAGTTTTGTGAACTAAAGATGTTTCCAGACAACACAGAAGACCCAGCGCAGAAAACCTACATGAAAGGGAACACTTGCCAATGTTACCAAGGCAGAATGCAAATGGCAAACAAGAGCAAAATAAATATGTTATTTACTCTAAGGTGATGTTGACTAGGGGCCAGCAAGATGGCTCATTGGGTAAATGCACTTGCTGCCAAGCCTGACAACCTGAGTTTGATCCCTGCATTTCACATACTGGAAAGAAAGAACTAACTCCAGCAAGCCTTCTTTTGAGCTCACATGTGTGCCATAGTATACAAGTATATACAAATGGATAAATGTTAAAAAAAATGTTGGTAATATGAAATAATAATAATCTTTCTCTAAATGTACATACAATTAAGATGTTTGATTAAAACTTTAAACTATTTGTTGTAACTCGATTATAATGAAGAAGACAGAAGGCATCTAAAATATAGACTCTTCATTTTAGACTCTAAATGAATGAAGAGAATAGATAGTGGTTGAAAGCAGTTGCTGCTCTTGCAGAGGGCCCAGATTCACTTATCAGCCCCCATATGTTGGCTCACAACTATTACGAGCAGGTTTTCCTGCCATCGTGATCCCACCGCCACGCCAGCCCCAAATAACACACAGAGACACTGTATTAGATATAAAGCTGTTAGCCTGTTCCTAGTGTTTCTTATTAGCTAGTGCTGTCTTAAATATTAACCCATTTATATCAATCTACGTATTTCCACGTGGTCTTGGATTACTGGAGAGAGGGTCTGGAGTTTTGCTCTCTCGGTCCTACATGTTGAATCTCCTCCTACTTCTCTCTGAATTCTCCTTGTCACCTACTCCCACATATCTTGCTTTCCTATTGGCCAACAGTGCTTTATTCATTAACCAATACGAGAAACATATTTACAGAATGACATCTCCCATCATCTTCTCTTTTCTGTCTAAAATTAAAAAAAAGGAGTTTTAACCTTAACATAGAAAAATATATAACAAATAATTATCAAATAAGAACCACAGTTAACAATGTTCAGTCCATTAACATTTAGCAAGATTTAAAGAAAATATTCCATCATCTATCCTATCTTTGTGAGTCTAAAGTCCTATATGTAACTTATCTTTAATCCTAACTAAGGAAAACTATAACCATCACTATCTGTCTTCAACTCCATCAAAGACCACAGAAGGGCAATATATAAACTGTAGAAATGACAGAGACATCTTGCTACCTGATCAGTCACCTGAAGTTCTGTAATGTTCCATCTTCAGCCTATAGGCCATAGTGCATCTGGCAGACTCCTCAGCAAAGCAAGAAATTTCAAAATGTCCCACCTGTGTTGGCAGTTTGTCAGTCACTTTTCTCTGTGTCCTTCAGACTATCTGGAAGACTCTTCCATGAAGCAGAAACCCTGTAGCAATGTCCATACAAGAGAAGTACCTTGTCCAAATGGCTAGTCTTGCCATATTGGAAGTAAACTCTGTAATGAGTTTCTTTGATGTCCATTTCCTTTCTGATGCAGGTGGTATTGTCAGGAGCAGTTGCACCTCACTGTTAAGAAAAACCCTAAACCATTTTAAATGCCATATTCTGTAGGTCTTTGAAAGGTTTGAAGAATATCCATCTCAAATATGTCTCTATCTAGAAAAACTAATTTAACTCTAAGTTTTGACTATCATAGGTAACTATCTATAATCTGTGCTAAATTACACATTACATTTCTAAATGAGCTATATAAATACAATACCCAAACAAGAGGAGAAATATATATATCACAAAATTGACCTTAAATTTGTACCAATAAATGAAAATCCATTCCAAAACAAAGTATTCATATCTATACATAATCCCCCTTTTTACCTTTAAACTATTGGTTGTGATCATTAACCATTTATAACCAACCTCATTTAAATGAAAACAAATATTTATAAATAATATTTGGGAATTTGGGCATCATTCTTTCCAAACTGCTTCCTGCTGGTAAGGGGCACTGTCTTGGGGAATCCTAAAAAGATGTAGAAATCCTGGCTGTAGTGGTCTGTAAGGCTGTCTTGTCCCAGCTGTTTTGAATATTGGATCATCTGGGACATTGTTTCAGGGGGTCTTGCTTGATCAAACCATGTTATTCTGGAAGGAGTCCTCAGCTTTTTATTTTTGTGGAAACAAAAATAGAAATCCTTTTCCCCAGTAACCTGTCCTTGACTTAAATTTTGAAGTCAAAGCATTTTTAAAATATATAAATTGAATTAATCTAGCAGCATTTTTTAACAGTCGTTATTTCCTCAGCAGTCAAACAATACAAAGACAAAACAATAGCATATAGTATCCAGAATCTGTTTGTGCTTTCCATCTTTATGTGACTTTTCTATTACTCTATTTTTTCTATTTTTCTATTTCTCTTTTTTGAGACAGGGTTTTTCTGTTTGCCTCTGCCTCCCGAGTGCTGGAATTAAAGGCATGTGCCACCAATGTCCCAGCTACTCTCTTTCTATTTTTTTTTTTTAAGCAGCTGGTCATATACATCATTGAATTGTTAACAGCACTTCTTTTTTTTTTTAATAATATAATTTAAAATTTTTACATGTCGATCCTCTCCCTCCCTCCCTCCTTCTTACCCTCTTTGCCCTGTGACATGTACCCTGGCCACCTTCCCCTCCCATCCCTGCACCCCCATTCCACTTGTAGGGCTATGCTATCCAGGTTGGGTCATGTAAATCTGTCAAGTCATTTGAAGTAGGGACTAGGACTTCTCTCCTATCTCTAGGTTAAGGGGGTACCCCTCCATGGGGGATGTATCCACAAGGTCCTTTTGTGCACCAGGAATAGATCCTGTTTCTACTGTCTGAGGTCCCCTAGACTGCTCAGTCCTTCCAGCTGAGACCCATATTCAGGGGGTCTGAGTCGGTCCCATGCTGGATTCCCAGCTATCAGTCTGGGGGGCCTATTAGCTCCTGCTTATTCAGGTCAGCTGTCTTTGTGTGTTTCTGCAACCTGGTCTCGTCCCCTCTCTCTGCATCTGGATTCGAGTTCGACTCAGTGTTAACAGCACTTCTTAAAAGCTGTGCAGTTTTTTGCCGCTATGCTGAGTCAGGAAACCTCCCTTAAAGTAGCCAGGCAAGTCTCTGCTTGTCTCTAGCAAAACAGAGCCCAACTGAGAAAAATGCTGCTCCCAAGAAGCCTTCTCTGTTGTTTTGTTTGTAAAAATTCTTTTTTAAGCTTTTGCCAAGTTTTAAGTGGAAGTTCTAGTAGCCATGTTGAAGGCGCCATTTTGTTACCAGCAGGTTTTCCTGCCATCCTGGTCCCACAGCCACGCCAGCCCCAGATAACACACAGAGACGCTGTATTATGTATAAAGCTGGTGGCAAGTTATTAGTGTTTCTTATTGGCTAGCTCTGTCTTAAATATTAGCCCATTTCTGTTAATCTAAGTATTTCCCTGTGGTCTTATCTTACCGGAGAGAGGATCCTAACCTCTGCTCTCTCAGTCCTACATGTTTACTCTCCTCCTACCTCTCCCTGAATTCTCCTAATCCCGCCTATCTTGCTTTCCTATTGGCCAACAGTGCTTTATTCATTAACCAGTACGAGAAACATATTTACAGAATGACATCTCCCATCACACAACCACCTGTAATTCCAGTCCTAGGGGATCCGATGTCCTCTTTGGCCTTCAAGAATACTATGCATGCATGCATGTGATAAATGCACATACCCAGTTATTCACACACCTGCATAAAATAAAAAGAAATCTTAAAGAAGGAGGAGGAGGAGAACGGTCTGAATGAAGATGAAGTGTTTTAGGATCTCTATATCTAAAGTCCAGGTAGAGGACAAATGCAGTAACTAACATCAGCCCATCAGACTGTGGTGACTCAAGGACTCATACTTTTGCCTCTGGAAAGTCACTAAAAGAGGATTAAGCTTTTAATCTAATTGGCTAAGGGGATGTAATGACAAATAGTGCAGCGTTGTATTGGTAGTGCTAACCAGGGCAACAAAGAAACATGAAATAAATGGTACCAAGTTCAAAAACAGTTAAGAAATGCCCTTGACAATCCAGACTGCCTCTGAGAGCCTCGTCTGAGTCTTTGGTCCTATTGCAGCCAGGGGTCATGTTTGCAGTCTTTGCTGTCACCAGAAGCCATGTGGAAACCCATGATCTGGAAACTTCTGCTGACTGTAAAAAGCAAGTTGGCCACTTTGGCAGTGATACACAGTTGAGAAAGAGGGACATGGAAGGCTTCTGTGACGACCTCAACCCCACCTCAACCCTCCAACCCCCTAAAAGAGTGACAGCCTAAACAGGAAGCCATCAAAGAGAACTCTTTTAAAAGGTGTGGTAACGATGCAGAAGTGTTCTTGTCCACAAATGCTGGCTCTGGCAGGTGTGTGCGAGGAAAGGACTCAGTTCTGTTTAAGGGCAGGCCTCTGAAAGTTTGGCCATGCCCAATGAGTATATAGATAATTCAAGTTGAACATTTTTTTCTGTTTATTTGTGTGTGGGGGGGGGGTCACAACTGCAGGGGAGCAGATATGGAAGGACTGAGAAGTGAGTGTGATGAGGGTACATGATGTGAAATTCCCAAAGAATCAAGAAACATATGTTAAACAAAAGAAATGCACTTGACAATTCAATAAGTATTCCAATGTAATATCAATAATTTAAATATTTTTAAATTTGAAGAATATTTCTCTTCCTTTTAAAAAAGACATTTTTTAGCCTGGTGTGGTGGCACACGCCTTTAATCCCAGCACTTAGGAGGCAGAGGGAGGCAGATCTCTATGATTTCCAGGACAGCCAAAGCTACACAGAGAAACTTTCAAACAAACAAACAAAAGGGTATATTTTCTTATTTTATTTTATGTATTTGGGTGTTTTTGCCTGTGGGTGCTGGGAACCAAACCCACGACTTCTTCAAGAGAAGCAAGAAGTCTTCACCCCTGAGCCATCTCTATAGCCCCCTGAAATATATTTTGACTAACACCTAAAAATAAAAAGTTAATAATAAATCTGATAAAAAGAAGTATAATGTCTCTACGTAGAACATCATAAAAATATTATTTAGAAAAAAACCTAAGTAAGTGTATGTATTACAAGAACTGATACTGTGCACATGCCAGCTCTCTTCAAATCTGTAGATCTGAAGCAAGCCGGTCAAGAATTCCCACAATTCTTTATGAAACTTGACAAGCTGATCTTAATATATGTATGGAAATTCTGGCACCATTGCAGAGCTAAAAGAGCAGACTGAATGAGAGCCCTGAGGCAAACGTCTGCCCATGTTGGACTGACCCAGGAAGGACAGCGGCCCTGTGGAGCAAGAGGAAGATAGGATAGGGCCTTTGCATAGAATTAGCTGCATACAAAGGGGGATTAAATTGTTTTAGAGGAATTAAATTGAAACCCAGCCTTACACCATGTGCAAAACCTAAGGGGCATAAAATGTAAACATGAAAACCCAAACAATACTTCTAAAATATAATGTAAGACAAATTTTTATGACTATGACATGGTGAATAGTTGTAAACACAAACAATGCTAACTACAAAGCAATTTGGAAACACTGAATTACATTAAAATTAAGCACTTCTGATCAGGGGAAATGGCTCTGCCACTAAGCCTGGGGACCCGAGTTCAATAAGTGGGACCCATATAGTAGAAGGAGTGGACCAACTCCTGAAAGTTGTTCCTCAAGCTCCACATGTACCTTGAGGCATGCATGCATACATACATATATACATACACACTAAATAAATAATTGTAAATAAAATTTAAATTAACTTCTGTCAATAAAAGTGGCATTAATTTTTAAAAAGGCAAACCACACAGAGATACTTGTGAGGTAAAAGTGACAGGATATTTGTATCCACAATATATAAAGAGCTCTTACAGGTAACTAAGGACAAAGCAGATAACACCCAGGAAACCATTACAAAGAAAACACCCAGATGACCAGTGATATCATGACAGGTGCAGATCACCATGAGAGACAGTGCAAGCTATAATGATAATGAGTCATTAATAAGAATAAACTAAAAGTGCTGAAATTATAAAACAGACTCTTAACACACAATAGTGAAAATTCTTAGGTAGCTGATGGGAGGTTAAACAGTGTGTGTGGATAGCAGTTGGACGTATTTACTAATGTTGAACATGCACGTGCCCTATACTTCAGTTATGACATTCCTGAACATGTACCCAATAGAAAAGAGAGGCACGCCCACCAGACCAAAAGTACAGTAGTATTATACAAAAAGCATCAGTCACTGTGATCCTAAACTGGAAATCCTGATGTGTAACAATGTAAGTGAACACACTTGGATTTAAGCATGTTTGAAAGACACTGACCTCTTGCCGTTTTAACCCATATCAGAATTCAAATAATCTCCCCTTTGGCCAGTGATGACCTCTCCCAGTTGCCTCTATGAAACAGTCTTTGAAGCCACCTTGCCATTGGAAAGCGTGACAACCTATTCCATGCTCTTGTGTTTTGCCTGGAGCAGAGCTGATCCCGTGGTTGGAATGTGAACTGTTCCCCATAGGCTGTTTGAATACTTGGTCCCCCAGCTGGTGGCGCTGTTGGGGAAAGCTGTGGAACCTTTGTGAGGTGAGCCCTTGTTGAAGGAAGTGGGTCACTCACTGGTGCAGGCCTTGGGGTTTAAAGCCCCGCCTGCCCCACTTGCGTTCATCCTCTGCTTCCCGAGTGTGGATGTGATATGACTGGCCATCCCCTACTCCTGCCACCATCCCTCCTCTGCCTGCAGCCATGTCTTTCCCTGCCGTGATGGAACCAAAGAGACCCTTTCAGTGGAGAATTCTGTCACAGCCACAGAGAGGTAACTAAGAGAACTCGGAGCTGATTTTACACTAAGCAGCATTGGCTAAGTGAGAGGTTGTAGTCCAACAACACATTGTGATTATTAGGGATGGCTGTTGCTATTAGAGTGGCCATTACTTCTGGACTTCTTTTTAGGAGGAAACACACTCGGGCCCAAACGCAGGGCAATGTTCATGCTGGGCAAGCTTCTACCACTGGGCTATAGTTTCATCCTTTGGCTAGATAAAATATTCCGTGAGTTCAACTTGATATTTCTAATTAAAATTCAGGGCCTCATGAGCTTTGCTTTTTCTATTACACCTTTATCTTCCTTCCACACTGAGAATCCTTCCCAAAGGCTTCTCAATGACCTAGGCTATGATAGGATTATGATAGCCTGTTAAATTACTCTTCTGCCTTATCCCACATCATGAGAACAGCCTCTGAATAACAATACTAATACAACCAGCCTCTGTTAGGGAAACTGAAACGTGGTTTTTAAATGTCACTGTCCTTTTTACTTCGAGAATTTCATAGAAAGCATTTGATCATATTCACCCCTCCCCCACTCCTCCCTGACCCCTCCCCACTTCCCTACCCAACTAACTTCGTGTTCTCTGTTTATTTTTCAAACCTCATTAAGTACAATTTGAGCTGCCCATAAATTCTTGGATGTGTGGCCTTCACTGGGGGGGAAGGGTTGTCAACCCACCATGAGCCACACCCCTGAAGGCTCTCCCTCTCTCAGCAGCTGTCAGCTAGAGGTATCTTCTTAGCCAGAGGTGGGCCATTTTCATGTTCCATTATGTTATTTATGGCTGCGTGACAGCTACACATTGTTATCCTGTATTCTCCTTTTGTATCAGCTCTGAAATATGCATATACCTAAGACTTTATTAGATATAGCTCAGTCTCTGGCTTTTGTATGAATCATTCTGTATACAGACAGAGCCATTGAAACAATTCCCTTAGTTCTTGTAAACTGTTATCAGTCTGTTCCGCTCTGAGGCACTGTATTCAAATTATGGTTTCCCTTGTTTATTTTTGTCACGTGTTATTAGTATTTGTATGTTGGATCTTCACATCCGAAATATTTGTCCTTTTCTCCCAAATCCCTTGACCTCTTTCTTTTGGAATTTAGTTTTTTTTTTTTCCTTCATTCACTTTCTAGTTCTCTGAAGCTATTATTTCTCTCTCTCTCTCTCTCTCTCTCTCTCTCTCTCTCTCTCTCTCTCTCTCTCTCTCTCTCTCCTCCTTCCCTCCCTCCCTCCGTCTCTAATCATTCATGTATTTCTTCTTGTTTAGTTGTCTCTGTAGTAATCTTTTCCTTGTATTTCTGATTCATTCCTGAGTTCTGCCACCTCATTTGTGCGTTTTAATTACAATGTATTTGTTCTTTAACGCCCTGTGTCTTATACTCCCGTCTTTGTGTTTACTTTGAAGCACTAGATGACAGGTTTTATCTGTTTTATATGTAAGTTTTGTCTGAAGGGGGAGTGTTCACCTTTTTTTTCCCCTTGGGATAACTACATATGAAATTTGACCAGATACTTTCTATTGCTCGTCTACATGAAGTTAGTTTTCTCAGAGTCTCTGAAGTGACCACAGTTCCTTCAAACAACCCTAAAACATGACAGTTTCCCCTTCCGAGGTCTCCTGGAAGAGTCTGCTACCTGATTTACCTGAGACCAGAACTTCCTTTTTTTTTCCCCCTCTGTTTATGCTGTCCTATTAAGTTTGTTATTTCACGCTCCTCAGCTTCTCTCGGTGTGTGTGATGGTTTGAATGGGACCCCTCCCTCCCCGCATCCACAGGCATCTGAATATGTGGCTGTCAATCGATCCCTCTATGGCTAGGTTTAGGAGGTATGGCCTTGAGAGAGGAAATACGTCACTTGGAGCTCTCAGCTTCCAGCTCCCACCAAGTGTCTGCCACCTGTTGCCATGCCATTCTCATCATATGGACCCTCCGGAGCCATCAGCCCTTCCAGTGGCCATGGCGTCTTATCACGGCAACAGAAAAATAACTAACTCCGTGAGGGAGCTGTCCTCAGAACAGCTTGTAAGTTGATTCAGTTCCTCGCCCACTGTAGAGTGGCAGCATCCCTTCTGTGTTTCAGCTGAGGGTACCTAGTTTCCTTGCAAATTTTCTGATGTGGTTTTGATGTTGCTATTTGGCTCCTAGTTTTTTTTATTCTTTGACACTTCCATATAAGGCCATGATAAATTTTAATACTTTTCACTCTCCCTACCTCCCCTCCCACATCCTTCACCCTTCCCCACTGAAGCCTCCCTTCTCCCTAGCAAGAGTGTCCTCCATCCCTGTGTACCCTCGGTGTGTGGCCCACTGAGTGTAACTGAGTGTAATTAGAGTTGCTCGTGTGACTGCAGGTAGGAAGTTATGGTGGCTGTGTATCGTAGAGATCCAAATTTTACCTTGGGATTTAGAGTGGGGAGCAGTTAGTGCAAAGACTGTCTGCCTAGCATGTGAGCCTGGGATTTTATCCCCTGAACCTCAGTATAAAAGCAAAACTAAAACCCATGTTGGCATTCCACTAGGAGGAGTCATCTGCCTAGTTACGACATAGGTTAAGTCCAGCATCAAATTTTCAAAATAAGATAAAGAGCGTAAGAGAAGTCACAGCAGTTAATGCTTGAGGATAGAGTGATTCGGGGAGAAAGGGTTATGAACTTACATGACATTGAATAATGGAAAAAAAAAAAAAAGGAGGTAGTGAGGCTCCTTCGGAAGGCGCAGTGGCTAAGGGCATGTGCTGTACAAGTCTAGGGACCTAAAGCTCAGTCTCTGGAATTGTTGGGGTCCAGAAGGGGAGACAGTTGTGTAGGATTCACGCAGATCAGTGCATCCCTGGGCTCCAGAGAAGCCCCTCATTGCAGCAGACAGTAATTAACACAGAGACTCCGCAACTGGACTACTTGCAGAGAGTGAGATGGACCACTCAGTCCTCAAGGGGATGCATGTCTTCTCAAACCGGTCCATCTGCTCAAGGCTCAGGGATCTGCGTTGAAAGGAAGGCTGAAAAGTTGTGAGAGCCAGTGACGGGAGATGAGCACAAAGAAACAGCGTCTTCCAGACACAAAAAGGACTGGTGCCCTTATGAACTCACAGACACCGTGACAGCTCACACAAGGCCTGCACAGGTTCAAGCCAGACAAAATTCCAGCATGGACAAGGGGAAGTGGACACAAAGTGACACCCAACCAAGAAGTTATTTGCCGCTAATAGCTGCTAGGAAGTGGAAAGTCACTTTTCTCCAATAGAACATCACTGGGTATATCAACCACACACACTCAGGGCAGGCCCCAGGCCCACGGGTAGCTGCATTGGCCAATGTAAAATGCACCCCATGTTTTTTGTGTGTGTGCTTCCCTTTATGTTTTTTGCATTTTTTTGTTTTGTTTTGATTTTCATTTTTGTGGTATTTTGAGAGAGATTAAAAACTATGGAGATGGATAGATAGGGAGGTGTGTGAGCTGGGAGAAGATGAAGGAGGGAAAAGAATATGATCAGAATATATGATATACATTTTTAAATAAAATATATAAAAAGAGAACCAACTCCACAAAGTCTTTCAACTCCCACGCGTGTACTGTGGCATGCCCCACCCCATCTCATGTCATGTATATATGCAACAACAATAATTTAAAACATAAATAGTAAATAATTGTAAAAACGAAATTTTTCCACCTGAGGCAGGTGGGTGAGCTGGCCCTGAGGTTAGAAGGGTAGGAGAGCTACCCATGCTCGCCCGCCACCAACTACAACCTTCGGGAGAGCCGGCCTTGCACTTCGCCTGGGCAGCACTTTAGGGCCAATCAGGTTGGCAGTGGTGTGGGTGAGCCAGCCCTGAAGTTGTATGGGAGAATTGCTTCCTTAGTCATCTGTCATGTGTCGGCATGACATGAGAAATGCGCCCTCCCCGCCATCAAAGCCTGAGGTTTGTAGGGAAGCTGGCCCCCAGGGTCACAAGAGTGGGAGATAGTCCTGCCCGTCATCTGCTGCAGCACTCAGGAGAGTAGCCCTTAGGCCAGGCTGAGCAACACAGCAGAGCTGGCCCTGAAGGCGTAGATGCGGGAAGATCAGACTCTGAGGACATAAAAGCAGGAGAAAATGCCCCCGCCCCCTGCTCATCACTGCAAAGGATGAACTAGCCAGGGCAATGCTGGAGAGCGCCCCCTGGTGGCGAGGACATGGGAGAGCTGCTGGGTTGACCAATGCTGCAGCCTCCCAGGCCCAGAACCAGGGTTATGGGTTGGCCCACCTGAGGGACATCCACTCCATGGGTTATCTGCTGGAGCACGTACAGACCCAGAGCTACAGGATCTCCACAACACAGGGCAACAGCAGGGTAACCAAGAGGCGTTCCAGTGAGGGCATCAATAGTGTAGGTCAGAGGCCTCTATCCAGACCAGTGACTCTTTGCAATGAACACTTGCAAGTGAAAAATTGACAAAAGGGTTTACTGCACGACTCACTATATCACACTACAGCTTCCATGACCAGATTTACCCCCCTTTTCTTCTTTTATTTTTTCTCTTATTTTTCACGGGGTGAGGAGGGGCAGTGCCGTAAAGGCAGAGGGCTGATAGGCAGGGATAGGAAATTAATGGGATAGAGACGTATGATATGAAAGACACAAAGAATAAATAAAAAGTTTAAAAACACTTTCATAGTGTGGGCTTTGGATGTGGCTGAGTTGGTAGAGTGCTTGCCTGGCATGCAGAAAGCCCTGGGTTTTGATCCCTAACATGGCATGAAATGGGCACGGAGGCACATACCTATAAGCCCAGCGTTGAGAGCTGGAAGAAGGATCAGAAATTCAAAATCATCTCTGACTACATAGTGAGTTTGAGGCCATGCTAAAATACATGACTTCCTGTCTCTGAATAAATAAATAAAAAGCAAAATTACAAATTAAAGACCTCAACATTATTATTGGTCAAATAAAATTTTCCTATTAAATTTTAGTTGTCTGGAAAATATTTGCCTTATTTATAAAATTTGTTTTTATCTTTCCACCAAATAAATAGCAATTGTCCTACCTGCCCCCGTTACCCCTCATGTGTTTGGAAATCTCTAGTGAGGAAAAACACAATTATGGCAATTTTGATCATCTGACATCTTTTTCACATTAATTTTCTTATCATGTATCTTGCCTAGGAAAAAGAGTCTCTCCAAAGACAGCATGAGATAGCCCGGCAGGCACTCATGGGAAAGACGCCACCTGGTCACACGCTTCTGTTTCAAAGGTAATGATTTATAGCACTAGTTAATGCCTGAGAGATCTCAGATTGATGTTCCAGTGTCTACGTATACCAAATGAACCCTCAATCATCAATATAGGCAGGGACCTCTGCACCTAAATGGGTGCTTGTGGTTCAGTAGTAAACTCTGGTGTATATCTTCATTTATATATTTTTGTTTTAAGAGGCACACTATGCTTATAGCTACTAGAATTGATGTGATTTTTTTTTCACTGAAAACAAAATGACATTTCTAGTAATGTTTGAATATAAGCCTGTATCAAGACTGTTCATGACTGAAGGTTAATTACATCCTGTTGAGGTCCCTGTACTTGTCTGTCATCACTGTGCAAACAATGGTAATTATTTGTGGGGTCATTTGTTCAGTGTCTCCTTTCAATTTTAGGCCATAAATTCCAGAAGTGTGAGGACCATGGTGTCTTTATTAATCCATGAATATTTGGTCCTGGGTATAAAATGTTTTACTTAGTGCCTGTCATGTACTGAGAACGTCATAGATATTACTGGATGTGACAGTTATTGTTATATTAATTACTATGTATGAAAAGGCACACTCAACCTTCTTAGGTTTTACTCAAAACAGCCAGATCATGGGATTGTTACATATTTCTTGTTATTTTCTCATTAATGTCGTGGGTTTCAGTGTTCTGAATTCTCCTTTCTATGTGACCTTTTAGAACATTTGAGTAATGACCATGTCTTGGCCTTTTGGCTAAAATCAAGTGAGTAAAAAAATGGAGAAGGTCCCAGGTTTTATAATATTGCTAAGATCAATAACCAAATCTCTGTGATACATGTTGGGAACCTTTAGTCAATATAAATGAAATTAAATTTTTGTCTACTTGCTATAACATCAAAGAAAGCATAGTTAGTCTTCTCCACATTAGGCTATCTTTGGGTGGCCCAACTCAAAATATAAGACTGTGTGATATCTACAAAGTTCTGCTGGGTTTTGGGCAGATGGTATTTGGAAGAGAGTGCCCTGCACTGCATCTGAAGCCAAGGCCTATGTGAGCACTGAGCAGCAGATACCACGACTCTTCACACCCATGATGAGATCCACATGGACCATCACAGGCAGATGGATGCTGGGAACTTATGTGCATTTCAGTGGAATTTGGTTGCTGTGTAACAGCATCTCTAGCAAGGCCAAGGTGAATGCAGCAGGGTTTATGCCTAGTTAATGATTATTTTTCTTGCAAGGCAATTGAGGAAGCAGGCATATAAATTCTACATATTTGAATAAATTAAAAATAGCATTTCATAGCTAGTATTTAATTCAGACTATAATGTTAGAATTTTCAGAAATGTTTTTCTTGGGGGCCATTTCAAAGAATTAGATTATACACAAAATAGGGAAACATCTATTTCAACTTTTCTAGCAATTGGTACATTGCTATATGGTTAGACTAAAATGGACTAGGGTTTTAATGGAGTGCACACACTGCAAGAGAGGTAATTTGCCAGTATCAGTGGTTTCATGGATAAGGAATGTTTCCAACAATGTGTGTGTGTTTCATCTTCAAGTTAGGCTGCAATGATGCAAGCATCAAGGGCAAGTCCTGAAGCAAGTGGTTTCAAGTAGATCTATTGGCGTTTGTAGCTCCCTGGATACAATGGTCAGTATTTAGCTTTTTCACTCGTGTGTACCTGATAGCACTATGGAATTCTTCCTGCTTTCAGGGGTCCAGTACCAATACCTACTGCCAGTGGCCTACAATATTTTACAACATTAGAGGAAATACAGAAGAGTTTTGAGCTCTGTGAAGATCATGCTAAAATTCCCTTTGGACTTTACCCTGAAATGAGGTTAGTTGCACAGAAACAGTTATTTTCTGCAGGTTTGTTAAAATCATGATTTTCATCAGTAAGCTTCAGAGAAATTCTGAAACTGCACATCGGGTCCACCCCTTGCCGTGATGCTCGTCTGAGGAGCAGACCTGGCAGTGAGCACGTGGCACTGTGGGAACATCCTTGCCCTCTGAGGGGGGACACAGCATGGCAGGTCAGGTGGGGCTATCCCATCCAGCGGCAGATAAAACAAGGACACCACAGTGTCAACAAAGTTTCTGCCCACCGCCATTCATGAATGCTCCAAGTAAACATCCAGAGGCTCATATTAATTATAAACGGTTTGGCCTATTGCTCAGGCTTATAGCTAACAAACGCTCACATCTTAAATTAACCCATAATTCTATGTTATTAATTTATTATTTTTTCTTATTTTACATATCGATCCCACTTCCCTCTCCCTCCCTTGCATGACCCCCAACCACCCTCCCATCCCATCCCCCCCCCATATGTAGGGTGATGCCCTCCTGGAGGGGGTCATCTAAATCTGTTAAGTCATTTGGAGTAGGGTCTAGGCCCTCCCTCCTGTGTCTAGGTTAAGGGAATATCCCTCCATGGGGAATGTGCTCCCAAAGTCCTTTTGTGCACCAGGGATACATCCTGGTTCCACTGTCAGAGGTCCCTTAGACTGCTCAGGCCTTCTAACTGAGACCCACGTTCAGGGGGTCTGAGTCGGTCCAATGCTGGTTTCCCAGCTATCAGTTTGGGGATCCATTAGTTCCCCCTGGTTCAGGTCAGCTGTCTCTGTGAATTTCTGTAGCCTGGTCTTGTCCTCCCTCTCTGCATCTGGATTCCAGTTTGGCTCAGTGTTTAGCGGGGGGTGTCTGCTTCTGTTTCTATCAGAAACAGATGAGGGCTCTATGATGGTAGATAAGTTAGTCATCAATCTCATTATCAGGGAAGGGCATTTAAGATAGCCTTTCCACTGTTGCTCAGATTTTAGTTGGGGCCATCCTTGTAGGTCTCTGGACATTTCTCTATAGTCAGTTTTCTCTTCAAACCTATAATGCTTCCTCTTTATTAATTAATTAATCAATTATAAATTAATTAATTATTTTTGCTCTCGTCTACCCTGACTCAATCTTCCTAGTCCCACATGATGTCCTCTCTTCTCCTTCTCTTTCTCCTAACTCCCTCTCCACTCACTGCCCCCCCCAATATGCTTTCCCCTTCTGTGAGGGACCTTGTATGAATCTCTTAGGTTCCTCCTTGTATCCTAGTTTCTCAGGTGTTAACCCATAATTCTTATCTGTGTTTAGCCTCGTGGCTTGGTACCTTTTCTCAGTGAGGCATTCTCATCTTGCTTCCTCTGTATCTAGCTGGTGACCCACTCTCTGCTTTCCTCTTCCCAGAATTCTCTGGTAGCCCCACCTACACTTTCTGCCTGCCTACTGGACAATTAGCATTTTATTAAACCAATATGAGGGACAGACCTTTACAGTGTACAAGAGCATCATCCCACATCATGACAGTGTTGCAAGTATTCCTTCCAGTAGAGCAGAGGGTGATAGCCTGCAATCTCATCCTGTTGTGACTCAGCTGTGACTTTGACTCCTGATTTAACCTTTGTCCCTGTCCAGTATTTAATGAAATTCTCTTGGTTTCCAGTGGTTCTGAAGTCATCCAATAGCTTTTCAATAACATCCTCTTTAATATCAAAGGGAGCCAGATCGGTACCTGTCATTTGCAATTAATATCTCTGACTGATAGCTGACATTTAAAAGGCCATTGCAAGGTCCTATTATTCTAATATGTCAAAAGGCAGGACAAATGCTGCATACAACAGGTGGCTTAAATTTTTATTTAGAGAGGGCTAAGGATGTGGCTTAGTGGGCAAAGGACTTGTCACACAAGCACGAGGGCCTGAATTTGGATCTCTAGCACCCAAAACTGGGCACAGCAGCACACACCTGTAGTTCCACAGCCAAGGAGACACAGACAAAAGGATCCCTGGGCTTTGTGGGCTAGGCAGTCTTGCTGAATAAGTTGGGTAAGAGATCATTGCCCCCCCCCAATAAAATAAAATGTTGAGGAACAATCCAGTGTTAACATCAACCTCTGGCCTATACACACACACACACACACACACACACACACACACACACACACACACACCACTCTTTAAAAATAATTTAAATGTCATTAAAGGCTGGCAAGATGACTTAGCAGGCAAAGCACTTGTGCAAGCCCTGATGACCCGAGTTCGATCCTCAGAACCCACAGAAACGTGGAATGTGTGAAACAAGTCAACAAGTTGTCTTCTGTTATATGCTCTAAGGCTCATACATGAACACACATGTGCTCTCTCACACACACACTACTAAAAAATGAAATTGAATATTACCAAAATGTTGGAGATGTGAAAAAAATACAGATGAGGAGGCAAAAATAGAGTTTCGATTACTTATGAACATTTAAGATTAGCACATAGTTTATACAGAGTGATTTGAAAAAACTCTAAAGTCCTTAACATATAAGAATGCAAAATTCATATGCTATTTACAGAGGAAGTGGACTTGGGGGCTAATAAACACATTGGAGGACTAATGTTCAATCTTGCTTGCAGTTGAAAAGCAGCTTCAGGTAATGGATCAATCCTTGCTTGCGGAGTTAACAAAGCCTCTTATTATTTTTAAAGCAGAGCAGAGAAAGATGCTGTGAGAGGGCTGGCCTAGATTTTTGTTAGGGGGGAAAATCTGCAGCTTTTTTGAAATCATCTTGGAATCCTCTTGGTGTGCCTTTTTGTTCCTGTGGTAACATGATGACAAAAACAAAACAAAACAAAACAAAAAAAAAAAAAAAAAACATAGGAAGAAAAGGGCTTACCTCAACTTCCACATCCAGGTGCCAGGCCATGGCTGAAGGAAGTCAGGACAGAACCTGCACACAGGAGCTGAAGCAGAAGCCTACAACCTTTCTCCCCACAGCTGGCTCAGCTTGCTTTCTTATAACTCAGGACCGCCCAGTCCAAGGATGGCCCTGCCCTCAGTGGATAGGGCCCTCCCACATCAGGCATGAATCAAGAACTTGCCCCCATAGACATGCCACATACCAATCTGATGGAGACAAATTGTGGTTTCCCCTTCACAGGTGATTCTAATGTGTTGAACTAACCAGCACGGACACTTACATCAGGGTCCTAAAAACTACTTACTATGGGGCCATTTATCTCACTTGTGGGAATTAATAATGTCTCAGTCTACTGAGGCTGCTGTAACAAAACACTATGGATCGATACTACATAAAAACATAAAGTGTATTTCTCATACCCCCATACCCATATGAACATACATGCATGTGCATGTACACACACACACACACACACACACACACACACACACACACACACACTTGTTTCTAAGCTCCTAGGCATAGGATCTATGCTTGCTCATCTTGTTTTACACAACCACAGCTTTACTCTTTTACTCTTTGTAGGTCGTGCGTGTTCTGTTTGCACATGGATAAGGAGTTTTTGCTCTTACATACAGTACTTAGCATACGTTCAGCCAGGTCACCTGCTGCAGATACTGTTTAGAACTAGGTCAATAGAGAGTACATTTGTTAAACTGCTGACCTTACTTGACAAAAGTAACCCATAAAGTCATGGTGTGAATTTTATGAGCACTAGGAGTTTTGAATCTCGAAATCATTTTCATTTTTCATGTTTTCCCTAGCAAGGATCCCTATATTTCTATGAAATATTCTACAAGACTTCACGCTTGTCCGTGGGCCAAAGAAATTCCTTATGCCCAGCTCCCAGAGGGAGGGGTTTCTTCACGCCCAGCATCAGCAGCAAGTGACAACGAAGTAGATCGGGCCTTGAAAGGTATGTGTTGTCCTATATGAGGTCTATATACATTGCCATAATGACGACACCCACTCATGTGCCCCTTCCCAAGGATTAGAAAGCAAATGACGGTTTCAAATCAGAAGCTCCTTACGTTTTGTGCCCACTGTTACAGATGATAAACAAAGCTCCAAATGGTTGGAAGCTCACCCTTGGTCAACCCTTGGTCACATCAACTAAGAGGGGAAGCCACTATGATGCTTACCAGGGTCTGGGCCAGAAAACACGCCTTCTTGGGGTATCTGTGGTGACTCCATCTAGTAAAAGTGAAGGGAAGCACACAGGGTTTCAAACTGCTGTCCAGTCTCCTGTGTAGGAGAGGGCTGGTTGACAGAATTCTGATGGGTTAGTGTCAAAGAATGCCTTCACTTTTACTAGGAAGGAAGGGGCCATGTACAGCACCAGATTTTCTGCCTGGGGACTGAAAGAGAATGCTCTTCCTGAACCCCTACTCATGAATGACTGGAGGATCTCAAAAGAAGCTAGAGGTCACTGTTTGTCCTGGCCATGAGGACACAGTGAGTCATGTTACCTAAAGGAAGGAACAACTAAGGCAGGGACCTGCCAATCAAAAGTAGACATCTTCATCTCTGAGTCCACAGGGAGGAGAGGGAAGACTAGGCTTGCTGATTGCTCTTTCTCTTCTCGTCTCTATCGCCTACCTGTCCCTTTTCCAACTCCATGACTTTGTTTGGTTTTGTCATACATTTAGTTTAGCCAGAGCCATTTGTATGATCAATGAATTGGAACTATCCACTGGAGCCTGGTGGAGTCACCAGTAGGTCCACAATTGACAGCAGTGACTCTCCCTTTCCTTGGTTGTATTAGTAGGAAGTAATTTCAAATCTTTAAAAGAATTAAAACAAATAAAAGTGTAAAACACCAATTGTGGTAGACCCTGTGTCTCACATGCACGATGCCCCAATTTAACCCCCAGTACTGCCTCCTCCTCCCAAAAGCTTCTAGTCCTTGGGCAAGTCTACACAAGCTAATCCTGTTCAACTGTGGGCATAAGATGTCTGGCCTCCTACCTGATCTTAGGATGGTAATTATTGGTGACCTTCTGTAGTGAAGACATTTTAAACTGGTTGTCTTGGTGTACCAAGCCATTAACGTCATGTATTGCCTTTTCTCTTGTGGCTTTCCAGTGCTGCCAAAACCAACATCTTTGCAGGAAAGAATACTTGCCCTGCACAAAAGATACTCTGCAGCTCCAGTAAGTTCCCCTGGTTCCAACACCAAACCTACCCTTCCTCCAATTCCACACAACCACAGATAGATGGGCACCATTGACATCTGATCAAAACACGAAAAATGGAAACCTTGTTCTAATGACATCCGGTCCTTCCATCTTATACAGCCATGGATTTCAGCTGTTTCTCGTGCAAAGAAAAATTCTAAATCTCTCAATAAGTTTATATTGTAATTATCTAGAGCATCTTTAATTTGTTATTTAGTTTGTGTGTTTGCAATGTTAGTTATTATTGACTTTGATAAATGTCATTTGAGTTTTTCTCTTCCAACAACAGATTTCCCCAGCTGCTTCTAGTTCTGAGATCTAAGATACCCAAATCTCCCAATACAGTGTGACCTCTGGGTGTATCCAACTGGGATTGTATGGTTCTTATTTTCAGGACTATTACGACACCTCAAAATATTAAGAATTTCTTTTTTTCCTTCTTTTTTTATTAATAATATAATTTAAAATTTTTACATGTCCATCCCAGTTTCCTCTCCTTTCCTCCCTTCTACCCTCCCTCCCTCTTACCCTCTTTCCCCTGTGACATGTACCTTGGAACCCTCCCCTCCCATCCCTCCACCCCCATTCCACTTGTAGGGCTATGTTATCCAGGTTGGGTCATATAAATCTGTCAAGTCATTTGAAGTAGGGACTAGGACTTCTCCCCTGTCTCTAGGTTAAGGGGGTATCCCTCCATGGGGGAATGTGTCCTCAAGGTCCTTTTGTGCATCAGGAATAGATCCTGTTTCTACTGTCTGAGGTCCCCCAGACTGATCAGTGTTCAACATCCTTAGCTATCAGGGAAATGCAAATGAAAACAACTTTGAGATACCATCTTATTCCTGCCAGAATGGCTAAAATTAGAAACACCAATGACAACTATGCTGGAGAGGATGTGGAGAAAGGGGAACACTCCTTCACTGCTGGTGGGAGTACAAACTCATACAGCCATTTTGGAGATCAGTATGGCGGTTCCTCAGGAAAATGGGAATTAGCTTTCCACAGGACCCAGCAATTCCACTCTTAGGTATATACCCAAATGACCCACATCTGTTACGGCAGGTTCTTCCCGCCAGCCTCCTGGTCCTGCCGCCAGTCTGAGCCCTCAGCTGCACTAGCCCCAAATAACATTCAGAGACTCTGTATTTGATACAATCCTGTTGGCCAGTTACCATTATTGTTTATGGGCTAGCTTTGCCTTAATTATTAACCCATTTCTATTTATCTAAGTATTTCCACGTGGTCGTCTTATCGGGGAGCCGCGGTGGGCGTCTTCCTTCCTCCCCGGGCTACATCTCGACTCCTCCAAGCTCCTTCCTCTTTCCTCCTTCTAGTCTCCTAGCCCCGCCTATCTAGTTTTCTATTGGCCACAGAGCTTTATTAACCAGTATGAGAAACATATATACAGAATAACATCTCCCATCATCTCTTTTCTGTCTAAAGTAAAAGAAGGGGTTTAACCTTAACATAGCAAAATATAACATACAATAGTTATCAAATAAGAATCACAGTAAACAATATTTAGTCCATTAACATTTTGTAAGACTTAAAGAAAATATCATCTATCCTATCTTTGTGAGTCTAAAGTCCTATATGTAACTTATCTTTAATCCTAACTAAGGAAAACTATATCCATAACTACCTGTCTTCAACTCCATCAAAGACCACAGAAGGATAATATATAAACTCTAGAAATGACAGAGACAACTCATTGCCTGGTCAGTCACCCGAAGTTCTTCTGTAATGTTCCATCTTCAGCCCATAGGCCATAGTGTGTGTCCAGACTCCTCAACAAAGCAGGAAACTTTAAACTGTCCACCTGTAATGGCAGTTTGTCAGTCATTTTTCTCTGTGCCCTGAAGACTGTCTGGCTGTCTGGCAGCCTCTTCTATGAAGCAGGAATCCTGTAGCAATGTCCATCTTGCATCAGCAGTCACCTTTTTGTGGGTCCTGCATGTCCAGTTTCTACAACATAAAGTCAAACAGTCTAGACAAGAGAAGTACCTTGTTCAAATGGCTAGTCTTGCCATGATGGAAGCAAACTCCATAATGTGTTTCTTCGATGTCCATCTTCCTTTCTTCTGTAGGTGATGTTACCAGGAGCAGTTGTGCCTCACTGTCAAGAAAAACCCTAAACCATTTTAAATGCCATATTCTGTAGGTCTTTGAAAGGTTTGAAGAATGCCTATTCATCTCAAATACATCTCTGTATATCTAGAAATCCAAACTAACTTAATTCTAGTTTTAACTATCATAGGTAACTCTCTATAATCTGTACTAAATTAAACATTACATTTTCCAATGAGCTATATAAACACAATACCTAAACAAGAGGAGAAATATACATATCATAAAATTGACCTTAAATTGTATCAATAAAAGGAAATCCATTCCAAAGCAAAGTATTCATATCTATACCATAATTCCCTTTTTACCTTTAAAAAGATTGCTTGTGTCATCAACCAGTTATAACCAAGCTCATTTAAATGAAAACAAACATTTATAAACAACATTTGGGAATTTGGTCGTCGTTCTTTCCAAACTACTTCCTTCTGGTAGAGGGCGCTGTCATGGGGGATCCTAAGAAGATGCAGAAATCTTGGCTGTAGTGGTCTGTAAGGTTGCAATGTCCCATTGACGTTGCTTCAGGGGGTCTCGCTTGATCAAACCACATAAGTCTGGAAGAAATCCATAGCTTTTCATTTTCTGTGGAAACAAAAATAGAAATCCTTTTCCCCAGTAACTTGTCCTTAGGCTTAAATTTTGAAGTCAAAGCATTTTTAAAATATATAAATTGAATTAATCCAGCAGCATTTCTTTTATCAGTAGTTATTTTCTCAACAATCAAACAATTTAAAGACAACAGAAGCGCGTATAGTATCCAAAATTTCTCTGTGTTTTCCATCTTTACGTGGCTTTTTTATTACTCTATTTATTCTACTTCTATTTTTATATATTTTGAGACAGGGTTTCTCTGTGTAACTTTTATCTGTCCTGGCATTCAGTGCATACCAGGTTTGCTTTGAAATCACAGAGATCTGCTTGCATCTGTCTCCCGAGTGCTGGGATTAATGGTGTGCGCCATCATAGCCATCCATTTAATTCCTTTTTTCTTTTTTAAACCATTGTATCCTGTTTCTTTTTCTCTCCCAAGCCAGCGTATTTTTTAAAACACAATGTAAACCTTCATTGCAGCTCTTGTATACATCAATGAATTGTTAGCAGAGCTCTTTAAGAGCAAGGCAGTTTTTCACCGTTTATGCTAATTTTGGAAACCTCCCTTAAAGGAGCCGCACAAATCTCTGTCTACAGCAAAACAAATCCAACCGAGAAAATGCTGCTACCAAGAAGTTATGCTAGTCTCTGTTCCTTTGTTTCTAAAATCCATTTTTAAGCTTTTATCAAGTTTTAAGTGAAAGTTCTTATAGCTACGTTAAGAGATGATGGGAGATGTTATTCTGTATATATGTTTCTCATACTGGTTAATAAAGCTCTGTGGCCAATAGAAAACTAGATAGGCGGGGCTAGGAGACTAGAAGGAGGAAAGAGGAAGGAGCTTGGAGGAGTCGAGATGTAGCCCGGGGGAGGAAGGAAGACGCCCACTGCGGCTCCCCGATAAGACGACCACGTGGAAATACTTAGATAAATAGAAATGGGTTAATAATTAAGGCAAAGCTAGCCCATAAACAATAATGGTAACTGGCCAACAGGATTGTATCAAATACAGAGTCTCTGCATGTTATTTGGGGCTGGTGCAGCTATGGGCCCAGACTGGCGGACTGGCGGGCTGGAGGAAACATACATGCTACACACATCCATGCAACAAAGACATGTGCTCAACTATGTTCATAGCAGCATTATTTGTAATAGAAAGAACCTGGAAGCAACCTAGACTCCCCTCAAATGAAGAATGGATAAAGAAGATGTGGCACATCTACACAATGGAATACTACTCTGCAGAAAAAAATAACGGAATCTTGAAATTCTCAGGCAAGTGGATGGAACTTGAAGAAACCATCCTGAATGAGATAGCCCAGTCACAAAAAGAGGAACAGGGTATGTACTCTCTCATTTATGGATTTTAGACGTAGAGCAAAGGATCACCAGTCTATAATACACACCACCAGATGAACTTGGATACACGGTGTATTCTAAGAGATTCATATATGGTCCCTCACAAAAGGGGAAAGGGATAAGTCCCTCAGAGCACATGGGAAATGGGGGGGACAGTGAATGGAGAGAGAACTAGGAGAAAGTGAAGGGGAGGAGAGGAAAACACGTGTGACTAAATAGATTGAGTCAGGGTGAGGGGGGCATAAAAGAGGGAGCCATTATTGGTTTTAAGAGGAAACTGAACCTAAAGAAAGGTCTAGAGAACTACAAGACCAACTCCAAATAATAATTCTAGCAACCATGGAAAGGCTACCATAAATTCCCTTCCCTGATAGTGAGATCATCAACTAAATTATCCACCATCATGGAGCCTCATCTAGTACCTGTTGGAAACAGAAGCAAACACCCATAACCAAACACTGAGTCAAACTAGAAACTAGATGCAGAGAGAGGGGACAAGACCAGGTTGCAGAAACACACAAAGACAGCTGACCTGAAGAAGGAGGAGCTAATGCCCCCCCCAGACTGATAGCTGGGAACCCAGCATGGGACTGACTCAGACGCCCTGAATATGGGTCTCAACTAGAAAGACTGATAAGTCTGGGGGACCTCAGACAGTAGAATTTCTTATTGTAATTATGAAAACATGGTAGAGCACCATTTAGCTTATGGCCAACATGAATCAACTGCATCTCTCAAAGAGAATTAATATAACTTGGGGAGCTCTTTAGTACCACTCAGGAATAAAAAAATATAATTCTTTTATTTTACCCACCCATAATAATTATGTACTGCTTGTTATTAGAAATATTTTCAAAACTTTCATTATCCTTGTGATTTTACTCCATGGTTTTGAAGCTTAATAATATTGAGTACTTGAAGCTGGTACTCAGTTAACATGTACCCATAAGGTACCCCTCACTATGAACATATGGAAACACATCCTTCTGGACTGGCAAGGGGTCTTTTTGTGATACATTGATGACCAGTGCATCCAAGACCCTGTGCATAGTACCATGGTTATTGTTGACTATTTTCATTATCTAAGGACATCCCCATCTTAAAACATTAACCCTGTCAATAAACTTCTCTATAACAGAAACTCAGCTTCAACATGAGCTATTCCTCATGATTCCTCACTATCATCATCATCACCACCATCATTATCATTATTATGATCATCACCATCATCACCACCACCATCTTCACCATCATCATCCTCAATAATAATCCTCAAAATCATTATCATCCCCACTATCACGTTCATCATCATCATTTTATCATCACCATCATCACTATCATCATTCTCAATATCATACTCACTATCATTATCATCATCATAACTATCATCATCTTCTACATCATCACCACAACCATCATCACTATCTTTGTTATAGCTACTCATCATGACCACTATCATCATCTTCATCATCATTACTATAATCACTATCATCCTCATCCTCACTATCATCATCATCATTATCATCATAGTGAAGATGAGATGATGATAATGAGGATAAGGATGATAGTGAGGATGGTAGTGATAGTGATGATAGTGGGAATGGGTGATGATGATGGTGATGATGATGATAGTGAGGATGATAGTGAGAATGATGATAGTGAGGATGGTGATGATTATAATAATGATAGTGATGATGATAGTGATGATGATGAGGAAGATGATGATGGTGAAGTGATGGTGATGATAGTGATGAGGAGAAGGATGGTGAAGATGATGATGAGGATGATTATTATGGTGAGGTGATGATGGTGGTGAAGATGAGGATGATGGTGGGGTGATGATGGTGATGATAGTGAGGATTAATTATAAAACTATTGGTTGGTGGCTTGAGTTTCTCTGTGTAACTTTTGCCTGTTCTGGAATTAACTCTATACATTGGGTTTGCTTTGAAATTACAGAGATCTGTTTACCTCTGCCTCCCGAGTGGTGGAATTAAAGGTGTCTGCCACCACACCCAGCTACTCTCTTTCCTTTTATTTTTTTCAAACCACTTTACCTTGTTTCTTTTTCTCCCCCAAGCCTACATATATTTTAAAACACACTGTAAACCTTTAGAGGGTTTTCTTAATCTGAATCTCTCTTTACTGTAAATCTTTATCTTTTTGTGGCCATGAGGTTTTTTTTTTTTTTTTATCTGCTAAACAACATTGCTAAAATGAAAGCCACAGCTGTATTAGCCGCCACCTATCAAAGATGGTGGTGGCTGGGAGAAGGGGAGTATATTTGCCGCCAGAACTGAGAGCTGTGCTCACTGCCTTGGTCTATGCTACCATCGAGCAGCATCCTGCCAGCTTGGAGATGTGTTCACTGCCATTGCCAGCTCTCGTACACACCATTAAGTTATTAGCAGGGCTTCTTAAAAGCCTTGTGTTTTTTTTTTGTTTTGTTTTGTTTTGTTTTGTTTTGTTTTGTTTTGTTTTGTTTTGTTTTGTTTTTTTTTGCCACTATGGTGAATCAGGAAACCTCCCTTAAAGGAACTGTGCAAGTCTCTGCTTGTCTCTAGCAAAACAGAGTCCAACCAAGAAAAATGCTATTACTAAGAAGACTTGTTTGTCTCTGTTTTGTTTTAAAAAATTTTTTGTTAAGCTTTAAGTGGAAGTTCTTAGTACCCACTTTACAGGTGCCATTTTGTTACTAGCAATTTTTCTGCCAGCCTGGTCCCACAGCTGCATCAGCCCCAAGTAACACACAGATATGCTGTAATAGAGATAAAGCTGTTGGCATGTTACTAGCATTTCTTATTGGCTAGCTCTGTCTTAAATATTATCTCATTTATATCAATATAAGTATTTCCATGTGGTCTTATCTTACCGGAGGAAGGGTCCCGAGTTCTCAAGTCCCTACATCTTGAATTTCCTCCCTACTACTCCCTGAATCCTCCTTGTCTCCTAGTCCCGCCTATCTTGCCTTCCTATTTGCCAACAGTGCTTTATTCATTAACCAATACGAGAAACATATTTACAGAATGACATCTCCCATCAGCTTGCTCTGGCTTCTCAAGGTGCATCCCTAGTCAGGGCTGTATCATTTAGCATTGGATTTCTTGCTATTCTGAAACGTGATAACTGCAGATGATGTTACAGCCATTTTCACTGGGGCCAAGGGAGAGTAACTCCTGTCTGGCAGCATCTAATCACAAAGGTAGAACCTTGTCCATCTCATCACGTCTCAGTTGGTTCCACCTCCTAACACTTCTGCATCAGGAGCTAAGTTCCCAGCATGTCTGATCATAGCATGTGTTAAATAAGATAACCTCATGCCAAAAGCTTAAACCCTAACATGAAGGAAGCTTAATCTTACTCCCTAGTCCATTCAGAACTATTGAAGTCCATGTGAGGTTTCTCCCTTTCTATCTCTTCATTTTGAATTAAAGCCAGCTTCCAAGAAGCTATAGTTGTTCAAAACACAGGGAGGTGTCATCTGTCTCCTGAATCTGTCTCTCTTGAATATATCCTGCTTGCCAGGCTATTCCTATAACCCCATTATTTCTACCATTCCAGGTCAATTGTACTAATCCTCCTTTTAAGGTACTTTTAGTTTCCTTCATAAAAGTACATAATAAGCCAAACGTTCCCTGCTCTGGGGTCGGTCTCAGCTGCCCTTTGCCTTGACACTCATATAGTTACCTTTCCTTGACTAGTTCCCGCCAGATGGATGCTTTAGTTGCTAGGCAATCCTGCTGCTTCGTAGAGCAATAGGGTGGGAGTTCACCTGTGTGAATGCCCCCATCCTCCATGCTCTGCATCTAAATGGGCTGTCTCTGCCCGGGAAGCTATGCCTCTGGCTCGGTGGCGCTGAACTCGGTCTATGCATCAGCTTTTCCATAACATGAAAAACATCAATGCCCAGACTCTCTCTCTCAAGCCAGTTAAATAAAGGTGTCTGGGGATGGAGGCTCAGGCTTCTCATTTGTTAAGTCTCCAGAGTAAATTCTAGTGTGTAACCAGGTTTGGGAGTCATTTCTCCAGAGTTTAGAGGGGGTTTTCTAGAACGGTTTTACTAAGATATTTTTGCCTTCAGTAACTTAAGAGAAGTCCTCTCACCACACAACATAATTATTCTATTATATTGATATGGTATTTGAAGAGATGTTGTCTTACTGAACAGTCTTACTATTTTATTTTTAATGAGTGTGACTATTTGCCTTCATGAATGTCTAAGCCCCATATGAATGCAGTATGTTTGGAGACCAGAAGAGGGTGTCAGATTCCCCAGGGACTGGAGTTACAGATGGATGTAGACAACCATGTGGATGGTAGGAATTGAAGCCAGGTCCTCTGGAATTGCAGCCAGGGTTCTTACCCACTGAGTCATCTCTCCAGCCCCTAGAGTTACTATTTTTATACACTTATTTTTATTCTTACTATTTAGTCAATCCAGTGGTTCACATCCTAGTTCTTTCTATTCTAAGATGTTAGAGATTTCTCCTACAGTTCTTGTGAACTAGTCTATTACATATTAATTATGTAGTCCTTATTTGTTATGCACATCCATATCCATCCATTTGTTATACCAATCCACTGTTATTAGTCTGTATGTACTTTAAATAGGCTTTTATGTCTGTTTTCTTATGAGGTCTTCGCTTTGGTGTGTTTATGAATTCTGATTTCTGAAAACAATACTCGGTGTTCAAGAAAGCTTTCTGTGGCCAGCTATACAGAGATGTCTGTGTTGTTCATATGGTAGCCATTTGTTTAGAGGGACTAATTGAGCCCTTGAATGTGACAAGTCTGACTGAGGAACTTAGCTTGTAATTAGTGTAAATATAAACACTATAGGAGATTGGTAACTACCATGTTGAAAATCCTAGCAGCAGAAATTCATAATTTCACTCTTTAGGTCCCTACAGCTACTTTCAGAATTTGGGGGGGGGGTAGATTATGAGTCAATAAAATAGCTTTTTAAAATAGTTTACTTTTAAAAATATTTATCAATTTTATGTACTATTTCCTTGAAGACTCAAAAAAAGAAAATCAGTGGAATTGGGAAAAATCTAGTATGTAAAAGATTGCTATTTCTACTGATTAAGTTTTATTAATTGTGCTATTTAAATGGCCAGATATGATATATCATTTTTTTAAAATCAATTTGCTCTAGAATACATAACATTACTTAGCGCTTCATTATAATTATGTTTCTGTCTCTTTTTATGTAGGAAATAGTTTTTTGTTATATCAATTTTGATGTTATGTTAATCAGTCCATAAATACTCAGAGCTATTGTTATGCGCTCATAGATGTCATTGTGTTTTAGTATCAAAGGACCCTTTTGTTCCGTGTTCTAGTGGATGGTTTTGCTTTGAACTTCCCTTTGGGGACAGCACCGTGCTCTCCTTTCTTCGATCCACTCACCTCTCCTTTTAATCTGAGTCTTTGATTGAATTTCATTTGTCTGTGTTTTGTGAACCAAACCCAAGTCTGGCTTTTACTTCAATTATGGAACAATACTGTTTTTTATTTAATTTTAATATAAATTCAGTCCCATTTCTACCAGGTGGGTTTGAGGCAGCTAGAGCTGCAATTTTGGTGGTGGTGATGGGTGATGTGTTTGTTTAGTTTGATGAGTTTGTCCTTTGCCGTACAGATTGCTCCTTTCACTTACAGTAATTTATGTTACATTTTCACTACCCATCTATTCGTCAAGCAAATTAAAATACCTTTATTTCTTCTTCACAGGCCTAAAATTATACAATTTATTAAGAGTGAAAGGCTCTGTGTGGTATGGTGGTATAATCTTACCGATTGGGATGATAACAAAGGATGACTATGGAGTTGGGACTAGCCTAGGCTACATAACGACTTCAAGGCCGGTCTGTATCACACAGACAGATCCTGTTTCAAATAAAAACCCAAGAGCTGGGGATAGAGTTAAGTGGTAGCATGCTTGCTTATCATGTTCAGGGCACTGGTTTTGATCCATGATAGGAAAAAAAAAAAAAAAAAAAAGGACATAGATTTACTATTTACTATCTTCCCAAATAAGCCTTTAACACCTGTCTTATGTTAATGTTTCATTAAACCTGAAAATTTCAAGGAGAAAGACCAAATTCATGGTGGTCCACTGGAAGCAAGCTTTATTTGGAGTGCACCCAGGACCGGCCAGTCCAGATGCCTCTCTCTAAGTCAGGGTTGCAGGGAGAGGCCCCTCCTGGCCTCTTGAAGTCCTTTTTATAGGCGATAAAAGGGGCTCCCAGGGGCAAGAGTGAGCTGGTATACATTGTTAGAAAAGCACAATGAAAGGGAAGGGACAAGGGTGAGGCTATGTGAACGCAGCTTGGGAACCGCGCTTTGCAGTTTATATCAGATCTAAGAAACAGGAACTTCTTAATTCCCAACAGAAACCTTAAGTTGCAAGGACTTGACACAGGACATATAGTAATTTATTCTCTAACTGCAAACAGAAACCTTAACTTGCAAGGTATACTGTTCCTGTTTTGGTCTCACAATTTGTATTGCTTTGTATTTAATACTTGTATTGTTTTATTCCTCTCTGATGTTTTCAGTAATTTCAGTGGTTTTTAATGTTCATTGGTGTTTTGCAGGCACATATATGTGTGTATGTCAGGGTGTCAGAAACCCTGGAACTGGACCTGCAGACAGGCATGAGATGCCACTGTGGGTGCTGGGAATTGAACCCCGGGCCTCTGAAAGAACAGCCAGTCCTCTTAGCTGCTGAGTCATCTCTTCAGCCCCTCAATCTTTACTATAATACTAATCATTTTACCTTCACATTATCACATTCTTTTCAAACTATTTGATGTTTTATGTGTCTATGTATGTGGTGTGTGTATGTGAGTGTGTGTGTGTGTGTGTGTGTGTGTGTAGTTGGTGTGTTTATGCTCAAATGTTGATGTCAGATGTCTTAATCAGTCACTCCCCACCACTTTTTCTCAACCACTTTTTTTCTTTCCTTGGCATAGTTCTGACTGTCCTAGAACTTACTCTGTCAACCAGCGTAGCCTTGAATGCAGAGATTCACCTGCCTCTACTTCCCTAGAATGGGGACTAAAGGTGTGCTCCACCATGCCTGGCTCCCACTGACCTTTATGAGACAGAGTCTCATTGAACCTAGAGCTCACCGATTCAGCCCCACTAGCTGGGCAGCACGGGTCCTCCTGTTCCACCTCCCCAATGCTGAGATCACAGACATGTACCATCACGCCAGTGCCAGCATTTTTATATGGTGCTG
This sequence comes from Cricetiscus sungorus, assembly GCA_030556225.1. Taxonomy (NCBI): domain Eukaryota; kingdom Metazoa; phylum Chordata; class Mammalia; order Rodentia; family Cricetidae; genus Cricetiscus; species Cricetiscus sungorus. The sequence goes on along the minus strand of JANBXA010000097.1, from coordinate 22,110,236 downwards.
GGCTCTTGACATGGTCCTTCTCCTTTCTTGGCAAGTGCACTTGTCTTACTGAGCCTTCATGGTCTAAAACTAGAGCAGAGAGTGAAGAAAGACGGCATTTCAGAACTTGTTGTTTTACATTTATACAATGGGCTTTTATTCAGCTGTAAAGAAAAATGAAATTACAAAATTCACAAATAAGTGGATGGTGCTAGAAGCAATCAGCCTGGAAGATGAACATCAGAAAGTCAGGCATCACATCTCCTCTCACACGTGGATGCTAGCTTTGATTTTTCAGATGTGTGTGTTTAAGAATCCACAGGAGCTAAGAAAATAGTAAGGAGTCATGTATGGGGGGAGGTAAGATTTCAAGGAATGGGGGCTAGAACACAGGCCGTATGAAGTGGGAAAAGGGAATATGGAGCAGGAATCTTTAAGTGGGGTAGGGCACTGGAGGCCTGGTGTGGTGTTTCATTGTGAGCCTAGCCTTTAACAGCTGAGCCATCTCTCCAGCCCAGGTGTGGTGGCTTGAATCAGAATGGCCACCATAGGCTCATTGAATGCTTGGTCATCAGGGAGTGGTACTACTTGAGAGAGATTAGGAGATGTGGCTTGTAGGAGTGGGCATGGTCTTATTGGAGTAAGTGTGCCACTGAGGATGGGCTTTGCATTTTCAAAAGCCCAAGCCATTTCCAGCGTCTCTTGCTTTCTGCCGCCTGTGGACCTGGATGTAGAATAACAGCAACTCTTACAAAAGTGAACATTTACTTAGGACTTGCTTACCATTTCAGAGGTTTAGTCCATTTTCATCACACTGGGGATGGCATGTAGGTAGATACAACAGTGGAGAAAAAGCTGAACCCGTAACCATTAATGTAAGTATTTGACATGCTCTTATCTTACCGAAGAAAGCTCCAGCATGTTATTTCTCCAGTGCCTACCTGGCATCTCTCCCCTGAATTCTCCTCATCTCGTAGCCCCACATATACTTTCTGCCTAGATACTGGCCAATCGGTGTTTTATTCATCAACCAATAAGAGAAGGACATCCCCCATCCCCTATCACTCATGGATAGGATGGACAGGCATTCACATGCTGCCATGTGACTCTAGAAATCTATGCTCCAATTTCTAGAAAGGACTGAATTTTCATAGTTCATAAAGATATATGTATGTGTGGCTGTCCTTATCTGCCATCTTCCAGAATGGTCTAGGCACTTACAAAGGCAAATTCAGTTTAATCAAAGAAACTATTACAAAGAAGAAAGCAAGTTCCCATTGACAGCTTCCGATGACCTAAGATAGAATCAGAAAGTGGTTTTAGAAGCAACACTGCTTCTACAAAGATGACTGATAATGACTTGAGGCATTTCCCTCCCTGCTCTCCCAAAGCAGGCATTAGAAGAACGCAGGTAGCTTGGACATCCCAGAGGTTCTGAACAGGCAAAGCCGTTTATCATGTCCTCGAGTATAGACTGCATAATAAAAACATCTCTCACTTCCACCAAAGCCATTACTAGAGAGGCTGTATCTGAGTATTCAGTGATGCAATGATATGCTGTGCGCAACTGTTGTCAGAATTCCTGAGTTCAAATCCTGAACCAGCCAAATTTGATTTAGACAGTCTCCTTGGCTCTTTGCTTCTTCGGTTGTTAGACTGAGGCATGAGGATTGATGATATATTATTTGATAGAACCAGGGGTTGGGGAAAGATTTGGGGGTAATGTAATGAATCAGATTAAACAACAGCAGGTAGGCCTCCAGCTTTAAGTCCCAACCTTCTGTGGCTGGGTCTTGAAAGAGAATTAATAATCAAGTGGTATGGAATGGAAAGGGGGGAAAAAGTATTTCCCTGCTGATTCTAAGAAACACATTTGTCACATTTTAATATCTGTGAAAATCAGAGCATATTTTAAATCTGACGGCATGCCATGGTTGAACTGATGGCATTGTTTTTTTTTTTCTTGATAGAATATAAAATGATGGTATATATTATAAGATCCTAGATTTGATACCATATGGTGGGGAGACATATCCTAAGGAGCCATCTGTCCCTTAGAGGCAGCTGAGATGTGTTAGGGCAGGCAGATGGATTCGGGCAATCCAGGAGGGCTAGAGATGTCCAGTGAAGGTGCAGGCATATATGGCCAACAGAAGACAAGGTTGTCAGCAGGAGCAAAAAGCCTTACAATGGCTCGCTCTGCCATCAGCCTTGTTCCTCAGGTCCTAATAATGATGGGGAGTCAGGGAATTGCATGGAGCAGGAGTTGCTGTTCCTCCACCAGGAGCAGAGACAAAGGCCAAGATCCTGTTTGTGGCCACTTCATATATATGTATGTATGTATGTATGTATTATTTTCCACCAGTCATGGAGGACTGCTGAGAGACCATGGCCAGTTGCCCCTTCTTTAAGGGTATCCTACTGAGAGATGTCCCCTTCATGTCCCCTTCACTGGCATGAATGCATCTGGAGGCTAGATGTTGACATTGAAGTCTCCTTCGATAATTCTCTACCTTAATTTTCAGACAGTCTCTCACTGAAACTGGTGTTATGATATACATGGTATAAAATTTCCAAAGGATAGATCAGGTAAAAACATTAACTTCCCAAGTCAAAATTAGTATTTTTAAAGAATTGCATCAAGACATTTAATCATAAATCTTAAAGGAAAGAATAGCCCTTAAAATTAAACAGTTCACATTTATGAATGAATGAATAAATGAATATACATGAAAAAGAAGGACCAAAATAAAGCAAGGAAATCCCAAGGACATACAGATCTACTTTACAATCATTTGCTATTCGTTTACCTGTGCGTAATATTTCCCTAGCAAAAACAGAACAAAACCTGGAAGACAAACAGGAAGGCTTGAAAACCAGGCCTTAGCTGAGATAGAGAACAGCAACAACTCAGAGGAGGCCTCAGATGTTTCACAGCGCAGGGCCCATGCAGAGTCCATGGCAGGAGTGAAGGTGAGAGTGCTCCCAGGGACTATCCTCCTCCCTTAAACCCCGCCAGGCCTGTTAGACACCTCACCCCTCAACCAAGTCATCTGATGACAGGACGGATGGGACACTGCCTGTGTATTTGAGAATGCACACAGCATGTTTACGGGTTTGATGCTTTTTAAGAAAAATGCTCATGGTGAAAACTCTTCCCGAAAGTTGTGATTAATGAAAACCGACCAGTGCTCAGCCATATTGCTAGCACGGGGAGCTGTATAGGAAGATGATGAAATGGACACCCAAAGAACATCTACCCCATACCGTAATGAGCTCAGCAACAGACGGAGTTCAGAGCACACGCAGCAGTCTTATTAAATGGGAACTATGAAACATGAGCGCAACATGATCCACTAATTAGAATGCCTCCATCAACTCCAAGTGGCTCGATTAGGGTCACATGCAGCTTGCACTCAGGAAGGAGAGCGGTCTGCAGTTTTTATATTTTCTCTTATTTATTGACATGCAAACCACATTGGGTTCTTTATTAACCCAGGCAGTTGTTGGCGTGAGAGATTAGTTCAGCCATTTGATGAGGTGAATTCCACAGCATGTTAAATTAGAATCCCAGCCACTAAAGCCCCAAATCTAATTTTCACCCTAGTTTATAAGGTTCTCTTGAAAACTCTATTATCCTAATGCATGTTTCTAATGCCTCAACTCCCAGAAGACACTACTTTCTACTGATTGTCAAGCCAAAAATATTCTCAATTGCCACAGTAGAATATTTAAATTTTATATTTACTGGGCCATTGAACTTAGGTGCAGCTATCTAATCTATTTTCCCTGAAACTGCAGTAGTTATAAATCATAGCAAAATTCCCGAGCTAGCTGTGAGGTTTACAAAATACAGAGTTTACTCAGGCCACTAAGTTACTGAAAGAGTAACTATGGGTTAGGGATGTAGCTGGATAGAACACTTTGCTGGCATGTATACAGCTCAGAATTCAAACCCCAGCACCACAGGAACCAGAGGTGGTAGACCACACCTTTAATCCCAGCACTGGGGGATTGGAGTCAGGTGGATGAGTTGGGTGGGATACTTGAGACCCTGTCTTTAAAGCAGGGGGGCTGGAGAGATGGCTAGGAGATAAGAACATTTGTTTCTCTCTCTGGTCTATGGTCCAGTTCTCAGCACCTACATGGTAGCCCATAACTACCCTTAACTCCAGTTCCAGGGAATCCAACACCCTTTTCTAACCTCTGCAGGGAACCAAGCACACATGTGATGTGCATACATACATGAAGGCAAAACACACACACACACATAAAATAAAATCAAAGTTCTGGAATCACAGATGTATACTACTGCACACAGTTTTCTCAAAAAAAAAAAAAAAAGAAAAGAAGAAGAAGAAGAAGAAGAAAAAAGAAAAAAGAAAAAGGAAAAAAGATAAGAAGAAGAAAGAGGAAAAAAAGAAAAAAAACACCAACAAACAACCATACATACTTACTTTGTCTAGGAAAAATCAATAAAGACTGTCAATACAAAATATGGTTTAGAAATGAGGGGGGAAATGAAAACAGGAAGGGGAAGCTAACCTCCGGTGAGTGGGTTGGCTTACTTCATTGTACAGTGCTGGTAAATTGAATACATCCCTCTCCCAGACAACTGTGGGATCACTCCCTTTTCAGGCGTGGCTCCCACCTCCCAGTCTCAGATCTCTGATCAATTTTTTATAACCTGCCTGTAGACCGGCCGCTACCCCACCTCATACCCTCTCCATCTCATCGTCTCCAGACCACTTTTCATCGCCTTCCACTTATTTTCATTACTGGCCTCATAAAGTGACTTTCCTCTCATTCGCATGTAAGCCCAGGAAGGCGGAGGCAGCCATGACTTTGAGTTTCCAAAGAGGTATGGCTTAATGTTGTCAAGTTTCAAGCTTTAGGAAAATGCTGTCATTCTTCTGAGACTGCATTTTCAGACTCTTAAGATTCTTAAGACTCTGGTGTTCAGTTTTGTTGATAGATGAAATTACAGTTGAGCTCATTACTTTTCCAATTTTTGTTGTTGTTGGCTTTTTTCTCGTGTTCTTGCTGATGCTTTCCAGCATTGCATTTTCAAAACCAGCAGCTTGGAGCTGGAGAGATGGCAAAGCAGTTGGAGCACTAAACTCTTCTCAAAAAAGACACCTAGCACCTAGGTGAGGTGGCTTACAACCACTTGTAACTCCAGCTCCAGGGGAATCTGATGCCCTGTTCTGACCTCCACAGGCATCTGTATTTATGTGTGTGCAAGTGTACACGTGTGCACATACACGCGCACACACACACACACACAGGTACACATACAATTTAAATAGGTAAAATTAAAATAAGCGGCTCAATTATGAACAGTAAGTTTTGATGGGGAATGTTCTTCTGTGTATATGTTTCTCTTATTGGTTAATGAATAAAACACTGATTGGCTGATTGGCCAGACAGGAAGTGCCGTAGGTAGGTGGAATCAGGATCTAATCAGGGACGAACAGGAATTCGCTCTCTTCTCTGCAGAGACAATGAAGACGGCATGGAAATACATGGATTAGTAGTTATGAGTTAATAATTAAGACAGAGCTAATCAATAAGAAACCCAAGCCAATGGCCAACAGTTTCATAATTAATATATTGTCAATATGTTCATTTGGGGGCTCAAGGGCCACGGGACCTGCCAGACCAGAAAACTCATGCTAACAGAGTTTTCTGTCTAAAAAAGTGTCAGACTATTGTCCAACAGCATTATCAAAATTGCAAAAAGCTTTTGCAAATACAAATCCTTGTTCATACTTAGTATGTTCTGGGTTTTCAATTTCAGCCAATATGAGATACATAATGTGGTATATGGCTCTGAATTCTGCACACATCTCCCTGTTACTGAGAATGGGTGTCCTTTCATATTTTCTGACCACTGAATGTTTTTTATTCTGTGAAATATATCTTATGAAATAGTGTTCATCTTTTCTACACAAAAAAATATTACTTGTTGCTTTTAAGAGTTCTGTATAGACACTGGCTGTTAAGGCTGGATGGGTGCAGTACATAAATATGTTGTCCTCACTTTACCTTGCTTTCTCTACCATCTTGCACTTCTCACCAGACTTGGAACAGGAGGGAAACCCATCACATTATACAGGAACCCCAGGAGGCTCTTTTTTTCTCCTAATTGCACCATTCCTAAAGTTCTTTTCTTAAATAACTCGCTGGAACAAATAAATAAATGGCCCTTTGGTGTGTGAATTATTCCCTTTCATTTGTGAATTGGGAAGTGAAATAATTGTTTTCTATTTCTCCCTTTAAGAACATTTGGAGTCAATTCAGTTTCTTATTCCTCAATGACCTTAACTAACTGAACGTAATGCTCAGTTTATGGGCACTCTGACAGCTGCTGCATTTCTCAGCACACTATGGCGCCATTTGTTTGAGGGACTCATGTGCCTAAACAGCATGACAAACGGCAAAGCTTGCCTTTTGTTCTTCCTTTTGCCTTCCGACAGTCTCAATTCTGCATGAAATTTAACTCTGAATTTACAAAAACTCTTGTTCTCAGATTGCGGGTCTCAGTGATAAATCCTGTGAGAACAAGGGAAGCTGCTGATTTTATTGGTCACTGCCTTCCTCATGCCCTGCACTTTGTGTATAGTGGGTTGCCCATTAATTAGTTGGGGAATTAATTATGTAACATATATGAAGGGCCCAGACCCTCACCCCAACACTTGCTTTGGCAGCCATGATAGCCTGCAGAAAAGACCCAGCAAGATGTAGGCCCCTGACTCAGCAACATGTGCTGAGCCCCTGATCTTGCCCTAATCACTAGAAAGCAACCAACAGATACCCTCCATGTGGCGAGGAACCAACCAGAAGTTAGCTGGCAGGCTCTGGGTCTGCTTAACTAATAAAAGTAGAATGCAGGGCTTAGCAACTGCCCTGGGAGGGTCTCTAAGCATAGCAACCTTTCTGCAGTTGTGGCAGAGCAATCAACTCAGGACAGGTTGTCCAAGCCCAGAGGTGCACCAATCCCGAGACTGTTATTATGCAACTAACAGACCCCAGACACTCCCTTGCTCTAACCCAACATGTTTCCTGCCCCACTGCTGCTTGGGGTCCCTCCTACTCACTCACTGTGTTGGACCTATGGAGGACCCGAGTTAACTTGTAAAGTAAAAAGACTCTGCTTTTGCATTGGATCTGGTCTCTTGGTGGTTTGGGGGTTTCAGAGTCTGGGCACAACTGTATAGATCCACATATGTTGGTCCTGTGTCTTTAAAATTCTGAAAATCTTCATACTTTGTGGACCAGGGCATCCATTTCAAGGGATATTTTCTAAGAAAGAAATCTGATCAGTGCAGATGCCTTTATAATGAAGATTTTCATGGGATCCTCGTGATAAGGTTTGGAGATGTTATGTGAATGGATTTACTTAAGTGGCCATGAAACACCCCCATTCTAGACAGTCACACTCATTAAAACTCCTGGTTCTAAGAATACAACAAACATACACAAAGCAATAAAACTATATATTTAATCAGATTCTAATGTTAGCAAGTGGTATATAGATAGAGAAAAGAGCTAGAAAGAAAGCTGGGTGATGGTTCCACTGAGCATGAGTCTGCCTTTGCCTTCTCAGTGTCCTCCACTGAAAGTGTTGTGCCTAGACTCTGAACACCCAAAACTACCATTTTCCCCTCTACACTCACACAGGCACACTCACACTTTTTGTCATGAACCGTCCAACCCCTGTGGAAATCTCTTATGACAGCATGAATTTTCTGATAACTCACAACCCCACCAATGCTACTCTCAATAACGCTGCTCTCACAGAAGAACTTAAGGAGTATAGAGTGACAAATTTGGTTTGAGTTTGCGATGCTACATATGATAAAGCTCCAGTTGAAAAAGCAGGAATCCACGTTCTAGATTGGCTATTTGATGATGGAGCTCTACCCTCTAATCAAATAGTTGATGATTGGCTAAATCTGTTAACAACCAAATTTCGTGAAGAGCCAGGTTGTTGTGTGGCAGGCTTGGGAAGGGTTTCTGTGCTAGTTGCCCTTACATTGGTTGAATGTGGAATGAAGTATGAAGATGTTGTTCAGTTTATAAGCCAAAAAAGAAGGGGAGCATTCAATTCCAAACAGATGCTTTACATGGAGAAATACCAACCTACGATGCCATTAGGCTTCAGAGATACCAATGGGTGTTGCTGTGCTCGTAGAAGTATAGAAATGTTGACTGGATCATGGCATTAGAGGGAACTCTTGGTACCTGGAAATGTGAATCTGGAATTTTACCTGTATCATCAAAGTAGTAATGAATTCAGTACTATTCAACTCCTAATAATTGAGAAGAAAGCAAACAATAAAGAAATCCCTCTATAACATAAATAAAATGCTTAAGAAAAGAAAACAAACACCAAGAGACCAGATCCAACGCAAAAGCAGAGTCTTTTTAATTTACCAGTTAATTCGGGGCCTCCATCCATCTGACACAGTAGGTGGAGTAGGAGGGACCCCAAGCAGCAGTGGGGCAGGGCATATATTGGGTAGAGCAAAAGGAGTGTATGGGGGTTCACTAGTTGCATGGTAACAGTCTTAGGATTGGTGCACCTCTGGGCTGGAGGAACCTGTCCTGTATTGACTGGTCAGCTGCAGTTGCAGAAAGGATGCTGTACCTAGAGGCCTTCCAAGGGCAGTTGCTAAGCCCTGCATCCCACCCAGAGCCTGCCAGCTAACCTCTGATTGGTTCCTCACCACATGGAAGCTATCTGGCTGTAGAGTCCTAGTGATTAGGGCAAGGTCAGGGGCTCAGCACCTGTTGGTGAGTCAGAGGTCTGCTTCTTGCTAGGTCTTTTCTGCAGCCTGTTATGGCTGCCAAAGCAGGGAGCCGGGTGAGGGTCTGGACACTTCAAAAGCACTTTGTTTGGCTTTAACTTCCCCACTTCAAGCCCTTGTGCTCCTCTAGTGAAAGAGTTTGTACACTGGGGAATTCCAGGAGTAAGAACACCTAGGGAGAAAGTCAAGGCATGTGTTGACGGGCAGTTCCTTGAGCTGCTGGGTCACAACGCTTCAAGGTACCCCAATAATCAAGAAAGGACAGAACCCTTCCTTCATCTTGTGACCGGCACATTATTTGGCTCCCCATCCCTGCTTTAAGGAGATAAAGGAGCTGTGGCAAAGACAGAGTGTGACAATATCACCACCCTGGCAGGCTGGGAGGCAGTTTTCTCAATCAACTTTTCCCCTGTCAATTACAAGTGTCATTTCTGTCAGAATCCAACACTCATACACATCACACTCACACTTCGGGTGAGGAGTGTGATTTTTGAGTACCAATAACAAAGTCGGGCTTCCCAAAGACTTTAGGGACAAATTCCAAATGACACAACAAATGTCTGACCCTCATAAAGCACAGAAGCCTTTCGTTTCCCAGAACATGACAGCAGAGTGTTAATCTTATTGATGGTGCAAACCGGTTTTCTGTTACCATCAGCTGCCTTTGAATTTTCTGTTACCCCTAAGAGCCATTGGCAGTTATATATTCTACTGGGCATGACTCTCTTTACATAACTAACAACTGTATGCAGAGGGTAACGGTGAGGGAAACCTCTACAAGGAAGAGGTGGTCTTAATTCATCTCACGCCTCCTACAGGAAGACAAGATCTTCTGCACCAAATGTAGATGATGTGATGGGGATTTACACAGGGCCTTTACAGAATAATTTACTAGCAAACTTGGGGTATGTATTGTTGTAAACTGCTGCATACCATGTGATTATAAGATTAAGAAGTGAATTGCTAATCTTGTCAGTCCAACTGTTTTCTCCCTTGATAAGATTTGTGTTATTACACTTCGGGTGATCAAAGAGTGTAATTGGCTGTTGACACTGATTGAAGGAAGAAGACATGCCTTCTATTTTTTAAAAAAGAGAATTAATTATCTTGGTAAGGGAGGTAACAATTCCAACAACAGTTCTCACAGCTGCAAAACAGAAGTGAACTGTCAGGGTGTTTTCTTCTTTTTCTTTCCCACCTGTTTTTCTCCTTTTGATAACATCTTTTCCAAGATTTAACACATTTACCAAGAGGGGGAGAGGGAATCTGGGGAGCCTTCAAAAGAGAAAGAAAAAAAAATTAGCTTTTGGAATTTGCAGCAAAACCAGCGCAAACGTACGTGTGTGGCATTTGCATGTGTTAATGTCTAAGGAAGACATCATAGGCAGATGGAGGTAGCTAAATCTCCTTATGCCATTCAAGTCATATTAAACCAATAACAGACATCTGAAACTGACCATATGTCAGCCAAAGAAAAAGGATCCAAGCACATTGATATGTCCTGTATGCTTAAATCCTTCTTAACACAAGCAGTGTAAAATCAATGAAAACTTGCATCCTACAAGATATGGAGTATGTTTGAACTGCAGCCTATAGACTAGACCTTTTCACGCATAGGTGGAAAACAAAGGAAAGCCAAAGCACCTCCTTCTTATCCCAGTAACACTCATGGAACACTTCATTTCTGTGTCTACAAGTGAAGGGCTTCTAGCTTAAAGTTGTCATCCCAAAGAAACAAGTCATGGGGTGAGCCACAGAATGCAACAAAGGTTCACTTGCGAGGGAACTGTCTTTCATCAGAGGCATTTGCTTTTTTTAACCACTGAAACAAAGGAGAGGATTACAGCAGTTGCAGGGGGAATTGAGCAGCAGTCTAGGGAAGGCTGGCTTCCTGTCGCATTGTGAAGATGGGAATATTCGAAACTGGAGGCATTCCTTAGGGAGCTTCACAGTTCTTCCAGGTCCAGAACTGAAAGCTAATGAAGACTCCTCCTCTGCTTTAAGCAGGAGCAGGGGCAGACTCTTCAAGAGTGGAGAGTTCGGTCATTCCACAAGATCAAGACCCATGACACCGGAGGAGCTCACTGACGATAAAACCAGTGAGTGGAGTAAGAGTGTCATTGGCACTAGTGATGGCCGCAGGAAGAGCTGCCTAAACAGAGACTCAGAAGTATACATTTTATTCCTCACACTCTAGTTATTATTATAGACACTTAGCAAATTGATTTTATTTTCACAATGCATACCCTCCTCCCCCAGTAAACCAATAGCCAACATCAAACTAAATGGAGAACAAGACAAGGTTGTCCACTCTCTCAGTATCTCTTCAATATTGTACTTGAAGTTCTAGCCAGAGCAATAAGACAACAAAAGGAGATCAAGGGGATACAAATTGGAAAAGAAGTCAAATGCCGCGCTTGCACAGCCAGAGTACCAAGCTTGGCTGAGAGTGTCAGGATTGAAACACTTAACAGAACATCACGAGAAGTTAAGAAGAAGCTGCTGCCACTGTTTATTACAGAGAGTAATGGGCTTATATACCCAAGTCAGGGGATGGGCTAAGCAAAGGAGGAAGTCATGCACCACCCACACCTGGGGTCAAGGCACCTGCAATGTGCACTGGAAAGTTTTGAAAACAACCTTGTTTGCTCATCCTTGTTTGCACAGAAGTTCTACATCTGGGTGGGGAGAAGAGGGCTGTAAGGGACAAGTACTTAAATTTCCCAACAGTCAAATTTCATTATTTGCAGATGATATGATAGTTAACATAAGTGACCCAAAAAACTCTATCAGAGGACTCCTACAGCTAATAAACACCTTCAGCAAAGTGGCAGGATACAAGAAAAAAAAAATCAGTAGCCCTATTATATGTAGACTATAAATGAGCTGAGAAAGAAATCAGAGAAACATCACCCTGTACAATAGCCACAAACAACATAAAATATCTTGTCAATGCTAACCAAACAAGTAAAAGACCTGCATAGCAAGAACTTTGAGTCTTTAAAGAAAGAAATTAAAGATAACAGAAAATGGAAAGATCTCCCATGCTCTTGGATAGGAAGAATCAACATAGTAAAAATGGTAATCTTGACAAAAGCAATCTACAGATTCAATGCAATCCCCATTAAAATCCCAGCACAGTTACAAAGTACCATACTCAACTATATCTGGAAAAACAAAAGACCCAAGATAGCCAAAACAACCCTGTTTAATAAAGGAACTTCCAGGGTTATTACCATCCCTGGAAGCTCTACTATAGAGCTTTAATCCTGAAAACAGCTTGGTATTGGCACAAAACTAGAAAGGTAGACCAATGGAATTGAATTGAAAATCCTGATATTAACCCCACACCTACGAACACCTGATTTTTTGACAAAACAGCTAAAATTATACAATGGAAGAAGGAAAGCATCTTCAACAAATGGTGCTGGCACAACTGGATGATGTTGTATAGAAGACTGCAGATAGACCCATGCATAAAACTTAAATACAAACAGATAAAAAAAAACCTCAACATAAATCCAGCCACACTGAATCTCTTAGAAGAGAAAGTGGGAGGTACCCTTGAGCAAATTGGAATGGGAGACTGCCTTCTGATTATAACACCACTAGCACAGACACTGAGATTGACAATTATTAAGTGGGACCTCCTGAAACTAAGAAGCTTCTGTAAGGAAAAGGACACAGTCGATAAGACCAAATGGCAGCCCACAGACTTGGAAAACCCCACAGTTGACAGAGGGCTGATCTCCAAAATATACAAAGAACTCAAGAAACTAGTCACCAAAACACCAAATAACCCTATTTAAAAATGGGGTACAGAACTCAGAATTCTCAATAGAGGAATCTAAGATGGCTGAAAGACACTTAAGAAAATGTTCAATATTCTTAGTAATCAGGGAAATGCAAATCAAAACAACTCTGAGATACCATCTTACTCCTGTCAGAATGGCTAAAATCAAAAACACCAATGACAGATTATGCTGAAGAGGATGTGGAGAAAGGGGAATACCTCTCCATTGCTGGTGGGAGTGCAAACTTGTACATTCACTTTGGAAATCAGCATGGTGGCTCCTCAGGAAAATGAAAATTAGCCTACCACAAGAACCAGCAATTCTATTCTTAGGCATATACCCAAAAGCTTGCATTCATACAACAAGGACATTTGTTCAACTATGTTCATAGCAGCATTATTTGTAATAGCCAGAACCTGGGAGCAACCTAGATAAAGGAAGCAACCTTTATCCATTTTTTTTATCCATTGAAAAAATGGATAAAGAAAATGTGGTACATTTACACAATGAAGTACTACTCAGCAGAATAAAAAACAATGGAATCTTGAAATTCGCAGGCAAATGGATGGAATTAGAAGAAACCATCCTGAGCAGGGTAACCCAGTCACAAAAAGATGAACATGGTATGTACTCACTCATATATGGATTTTAAACATAGAGCAAAGCATACAATCTACCCAGTCAGAGAAGTTAGGAAACAAGGAGGACCCTAAGAGAGACACACATGGTCCCCTGAAGAAGGGGAAATATATCCTGAGCAAATTGGGAGCAGGTAGGGAGGGGAAAGGGAGTTAGGAGAAAGAGAAGGGGAGAAGAGGAAGGGAGAGAACATAAGGGAGCAGGAAGATGGAGTCGGGGGAAGAATAGAGGACAAGAAAAGAGGTATCATAATAGAGGGAGCCATTATAGGTTTAAAGAGAAATCTGGCACTAGGGAAATGTTCAGAGATCTACAAGGATGACCACAACTAACAATTTAAGCAATAGTGGAGAGGCTACCTTAAATGCCCTCCCCTAACGAGATTGATGACTACCTTATATGCCATCCTAGAGCCTTCATCCAGTAGCTGATGGAAGCAGAAGCAGACACCCACAGCTAAACACTAAGCCAAACTTCTGGAATCCAGTTGCAGAGAGGGAGGAGTGATGAGCAAAGGGGTCAAGACCAGGCTGGAGAAACCCACAGGAACAGCTGACCTTAACAAAGGGGAGCTCATGAACCCCAGACTGATAGCTGGAAAACCAGCATAGGACCAACCCAGACCCCCTGAACGTGGGTCTCAGTTGGAGGGCCTGGGTAGTCTAAGGGACCTCTGACGGGAACCAGGATGTATCTCTAGTGCATGAAAGGACTTTGGGAGCACATTACCCATGGAAGGATGCTCCCTTAACTTAGAGACAGGAGGGAGGGCCTAGACCCTACTGCAAATGACTTGACAGACTTTGATGATCCCTCATGGAAGGCCTTACCCTCCCTGGGGAATGGATGGGGGATGGGATGGGGGTCTGTGGGGATTATGGGAAGATGGGAGGGAAAGGGAAGTGGGATCGATATGTAAAATAAGAAAAAATATTTTTTTTTTTTTTTAAAAAGCCCGTCTTGAGCTAACTCCCTTCTAAAGGTGACCTTCACAATAAGCTAACACTTGTCACTGTGCCCACTTTTTAAGGTCCAGCACATTAGTGATCTGTCACTGCAATAAAACACCTGGGAATAAACACTTAGGGGAAGAAACGCTTACTTGGCTCCTGGCTTCCGAGATGTCAGCGTTGGGTTGCTGGCTCCCATCACCATGCCTGAGAGGAGGCACACGCCAGGTTGGCGAGAGCAGAGCCATTGACTTCACAGTGGCTAGGAGGCATGCCCTCGGTGACTGACTTCTTCCAAACCAGGCCACCCTCTCCAGTGGCTATCATTTCCTAATATCACCATCAGATTATGAATCTATCATTGTGTTAGGTCCATTGATTAGGTCAGAGCCCTTATTTTCTAATGAATCCCCCAAAACCTTACCTCTGAACATTATGTTGGGGACAAAACCTTCAACAAAAACTTTCAGAGGCAACATGTCTCATGCAACCCATAGTCTACCACCTCAATGTTGCCACACTGAGCAAAATCCCAGCGTGTGAAACTTTGTGGGGACATAGCTAAGCCAAAGCAGCATAATAGGCTGAAGCATGCTGCTAATTAATTTTTTTCATCTAAAAGTATCATCACTCAGGCATTCTCTACAGGGATGAAGGGTGCAGTATCACAGGTAGCAAGTTCAACCTTACTTCTCTATCTGATCTCTTCCTGTCTCAGAATTCTTGGAATCTGAGTTTACCAATCCTTCCCAGCAGAATTCTTGGATTACTTCCTCTGATAATGTGATGCCAATTATCATCAGTTTCTAGAATCTAGAAACACCTCTGGATAAGCCTGTGGGGGATTATTTTGTTTGTACTGAGGTGAGTACATCTGCCCACTATGGATGGCGCCATTCCCTGGCTGTGTCCAGGACTGCTGAAGTAGAGAAAGCAACATGTATCCCTACCTCTGTTTCCGATCACAGGTGTGAGCAGTGTCTCCAAGCTCCTCCCACTGTGACTTCTGAGCTATGATAGGGAATATAACCTGCAATTGGAGACAATATAAGCTCCCCTAAATTGCTCTTGTCAGGGTACTTAATCACAGGAACAGGGAAATGAAGACAAACAGATCTCCTAGGATCTGGGTGGCAGGACGAAGCAGAAGCCATTCGCCTGCTCTCCGGTGTTTGCCGTACACCTGCTGCTGCTGTGTTATTTTACAGCAATTTCTGCCATTTTCTTTGACAACTTCCTGGGGAGATCACACCAGCCCTGACCACATCCCCCCCATCCTTGTAAAGGATAAACTGTCAGATTAAGAGACTAAACTGGGGTTCCTGGTCCATGCAGCTCAACATAATCCTGACGCAATTTCTATAAAAGGGATGGCAGTTTTCATCTCCTGAGAGAATTGCATATGCAAATGCTTCTGCAGATGCAAATGTTTTCTAGAGCTAGGACTGCGCAATACTCTAACACTAATTTTCATTTAAATGAAGGGTATGAGGCAACCTGGTGGATAATGGGTAATGCATCAAACTTCATCAGTGCCAAGGATTCTGAATCACAGAAAGTAAAAACTCCTGTAATGATTCTTGTAGAATGGCAGAAGATCCGTTTTCTAAGTGTAATTCGGGATGGCACTTGACCAGGTAGATGAGATAACCTAATTAAGAGGCTTTCTGGGACAGAACCGGAAGAAATGAAAAGAACAGTTAACACATACATTAAACACTCTGCAAACTACAGAGACTTAAGCAAATCATTGTGAAAGCTGTGATTTGATTATGCTGTGCTACACATCTGATAGTGCTGGTTAGTTATGTGCTTGAGCACCAGGAAAAATAAGTACATTCTGGTGCGAACACAGAGGAACCAGTCTTGTGACAAGATTTCTGAGGTTTTCTTTCCTTTTTTGTACCGGAGAACAGGGCATGAGCTCTGGGAGAATAAAACCAGAGTCGCAGGAAAACTAACATGATACAGAGCTGGCCGAGGTTCACTGATGGCATTTAGCACACAGAGATTTATACCAGCAAGTAGAGGCAGTGAGTAGAGGCAATCTCAGTCCTGGGACTTTAGAGGTAGTACAGTACAGAGAACACAGCTTCTGGAGTCTAATATCTCCAACAGCTGAAATAAGTTAGGTGTTCTTGGTACCTGGGTCTCCTGGATTGTCAAACAAAACTAATTCCTTACACTGCTGGTTTCCCATGTGGGTTGCATTATATGAATAGAAATCAAATGTTAGGGATTCTGGGAAACCCACCCTGATGTGTTTTTGTGCAATCCACTTCACTGACTGTAATCAATTCCAGTAATTATCATCATAAGCTTCCTTGGCTCTAGAGCGCATTTGTGCTTCAGAGTCATGTGTAATAACAGAGCCATATGTTAGGTCTTTGAAGTGCTGCTTAAGAAACAATCATACATTAAAATAACACATTCGTTTGCAGATAAAGAACATCACTAAAAGCTTTGGCTGTTAACAAATCCTGCATATCCACGTGTTTGCTTTTCCTGGTAGAGGGTTTGTGACATGAACAGGAAACTCAGTGGTATGCTCTCATTTTTGATGGGTGCTTGAATGCTCATGTAAGAAAGGTGGCACAGGAAATGGGCCCTTGTGACAGATCTAAGTGCTGGCAACTCTTCTCTGTGAATGGCATCTGGGGCAGAGATCCACTTGAAGGTGTGTAACCGTTTCGTTGCTGGTATCAGAGTCACGGGGCAGCGTAGAGAAAAGCACTCTGCTCATGCAAACTCACAGGTGGCTCAAGAGTTGAAGCAAAACATAACTTACCATCTCGACAGGTGTACCTCTCCTCAGGCTTGTTGTTCAGAATATTGTAGAGTTCAACAGGTCATGCCTGTTGACTTCAGTGTGCAGGGAGAGGCTTCAGAGGTCACTCTAGTACAAAACTGCAGGCTCAGGACTACTTACAACGCCCAGCTCTGCCTGACAACCCATGACAGCTGTTAGGAGGGATTTGAACTCCTTTTGTTTCCATATACATGCTAGGGTTTGAATTTTTTGTCTCTAGCACCATGGTGCTTTTCTGTTTGCGCATACATGCTACTGCAGAGCGTGACTCCCAACAGACTCAACAGTAAGCTGCTTGGAGCATGGGGACTTTTGTGTCAAGATTTCATGGAAAAGGAATGTAATGTATGGAGAAAGGGGGCTGGTCACACAGAATGGTAAACTGGAGAGATTTGCTGCAGACACTGTCATAGTCTTCTAGAACCCCAAAGCTAGGCCAATCTATTTTGAATTTGTGGAGCAGAAATCAGGCAGTAGCCCAGGAAGGAGTCTTTTACTGATCCAGCTGCGAGGAGGCATCCGCTACCGAGAGCAGGCCACAGTGGAATGTCCCACCACCACACACAAGGCAAAAAACGAGAACACTCTTGAAAGCACACACAAGCCCCTGAAGGCAATGGTGATTGGATGCACCTGCAGGGATTTACCACTTTTATTAAGAAACAATGGTTGCAAATCCAAGATAAAAACCAGATGTCTGACGGGTTTTTTCAGGGGTGAAAAATGGCTCTTTATAAGAAATGACAGTAAAAAGACACATTCAGTGTGGCAAACCGTTTTATTCAAAGAGCCCTCCCTTTCCTCCTTAACTGCTTAAGTATCTCATAAGGCTGGGAGTGGTGTCTGATATTTACACATCTCAAAGTCTGAATACTCACTAATGTCTTCTGGCTGTTCTCCACACATGACAACTACGGGCTCCCTCCTCCAATCTTTGTTCTTAAAATGTAACACTCATCGAAGGGCTCAGAGGCTGAATGAATAAACTCCTCATGACCATAATTTGTTACTTTTCAAATCATCCTTTTTGGGATGCTGAGGCCATTCTCTGGAAAGAAGGCAAATAGCACATAAATGCTCACAGTTGTGAGCAAAGCACAAGGGCTTTCTTGCGTTGCTGGGGAATAATTGCTGCCTCTCACTTTGCTTGAGGAGTGCACCTTCCACCAAAAAAGATGTAAAATAACTCGATCTGTCAAAGGTGTCAATGCAGTTTTCCCCTCAAATATGGACCTTACTGTTCGAGTGCAGACCAGGCCCTTTCTATCTCTGGCTCCTCTGCTGGTTGCCTCTTGCTGGTGATTTCTGTAGGCAAAGCTTGGGGCAGATGTCGGTGACACTCAATGGAGACAAATACACACAGCTCTCCAGGCAGCAGCCGGCAACACTGACATCAGGGGCTGTGAGATGGGAGTGTGGCGGTCACCAGGAAGCCACTTCAAACCCTTAGGAGTCTTAACGACCTCCTGGAGAGCTTCCTCCTGAACATCAAGTCTACATGGTAATATGCACAAGTCTCTTTGCTCCTACCTTAACCAGGCATTAAGGTAGCTAAAAGCTGGGTAGTATTCTACAGCCACCGCCAATAATTGCTCCCCATTCCTTTTCACATTTGAAGTCACTGGGCTATGTCCCCTGCCTTGGCTTTCTTGCCAGCCAGCTAATGAGAACCGGGAATAGCTGTAAGGAACCATTATAAAGAGGGAGGACGAGGCCTTGGCAAGCATTCTTCTCCTCATGTAACACATGTCAGACACTATGCCAGGAGCTGGCAGTTCAGAAATGAATTATGCATGCTCTCCAGCCCCTTCCATTCCTGGAATGTCTACAGAAAGGAAACTTCTAGAAAGAGAGAACACACAATAAAGTTGAGAGGTGTCAGTCTCCCACCCCAGCTCTGGTCATTGCAAATATATTCCAAGGCTTAAATATGTCCGTAAATATTGTTATTTCCGAACATCACACCAGTTAATACTAACAAGACCACATTTCATCTATATTGGAAGTTCTCTCTATGTTATCGTGAACTCCCACAGACAAGATTCAGTAAACAGCTTTCGGCAGGAAGCCACTGAGACCAAACAGGAGCAGAATTCCTCCTAATTCTACCCACTTCTAGCCAGAGAGGATCTTAGTTTCAGGTGTTTATCTGCTCTGGTTCTCCAGTGACATGTCAGCTAATTCACTGATTTACAATTATCCGGGACTTCATATTTCCCTTTTCCCATCTCTAGGCTGAAAAGGACCAATTAAAAAGAGACAGGTATCAGGGACAGTTTCTCTGTTCCTGGGCTGAGCTGGAAAAGAATACGTAGATAGTTTGGAACAAGCTTCCTTGGTCACACTCCTTTAAGCACTCTGCCAAACATTCCGATCACCGTACTCTTACTAGCAATGCTTACAGAACACTAAACACAACATGCTGGGCAAACATAAATACCTATGAAACTCCTAAAAATATCAAGAGTCCCAAAGAACAGACAGCATGATCAAGAATGACAGGTGTTGCTCAGTAGGAAGTAACACCAGTGAATGCAGGTACAGTAAAGGAACAAGGAAGTCATGAAGACAAAGGCCAAAGATGCAAGAAACCAAAGCCCACCCCCGGAAGGGAGGAGGAGGGGCACAGGAAATGAGAGCCCTGGGACCTAGCCTGTGCTCCTCCAGACCACAAGAGGGAACTACAGGCCGCCCCAGCCACCCTGGCAGGGAACTGCAGTGCTGGGCTTTGGTCATCTGGGAAGGAAGAAGGGAAAAGGAAACAAAGCAAAGCCCACCACGTACTGAACTATAAATTTATCTAGTGTTAATGTTTGTTTTAGTGGGATGAAAAGAAAATCAAAGAAGCCACAATATGTATGGGACCCTGGGTCTGATCCTCCGCACTCCAAGAACAAAGTTAAAAACTGAAACTACATTTCTAGTAAAGAGATGAAGGTATCGTTTACGACATTGGGTAAAGGACACACAGGTAATAAATATGACCCAGACACCCACAGTCCTCTCTTGCCACCTCAACAAATACACCTGTCAGGCTATTCCATGGGCACAGAGAAACAGTACATTTCCTGGCCAGTCCCCTTACTATTTGATTCTTGCTCTAGTGTACAATTTTTTTGGTTTGTTTTGATTTTTTAACATGTCTTAAGTCAAACTTTACGCTGTTTCGGAAGCTGGAAGAACAAAGATGTTTAGTAGACATTCCTGTACATTCAGTAGTGGCCTTGATAAAATAGCTTATTGCCCTTTTAATATTTTTACAATCTGCATGGGAAAAAAATCAGGCAAGAGGAGTAACTTTTTTAAAGAAAGTTTTATGGATGGGTTTGGAGATAATCCTAGTAAGCAAATGAAACTGGTGTAGGAAAGACAAACACCATTTTGTTCTCTCCTGTGTAGTTCCCAGAGTTTGTGTAGACATGAAAACATGGCTGTATATGTGATCTGAAGGTAGAAGCTGAACTGTCCAGAGGAACAAAGGGGCTAAGAGGTGGACAGCAGGGAGGACGGGGAGTGTGGGGGGATGTGCTCAATTGTGTGAACATGTCCCGCCACAGGGCCACTTGCTATGAAGACATACAATGGAAATTAAAAAAAAAAAAAAAACCTTTAGAAAAGCAATTTTACAAAACTGTAAGCAGTGCCTCTTAAATGCATTTTCTTCTATCTAACTTAGAGTGTGGGAGGAAGCAGGCTGGGCCCTTCGTGTGCTGTTCCCGAAGGTGCACATTTTATTGTGTGAGTGCTCTGAGCTCTTATTTGCTCCTACATCTCCCTTAATAAAACTCACCAAGTATTCGTACTAAGAGGGTTACATATTCTGAAACCCTAGCAGCTCCAGTTAAATCCTGTCTGTATCAACCAGGCTCAGGTAACTACCAACTGTGGTACTTGTCACCAGTACAGACAGGAAAGCGCTGGGTG
The DNA here is from genome assembly GCA_030556225.1 of Cricetiscus sungorus. NCBI lineage: Eukaryota > Metazoa > Chordata > Mammalia > Rodentia > Cricetidae > Cricetiscus > Cricetiscus sungorus. The sequence goes on along the minus strand of JANBXA010000097.1, from coordinate 22,089,328 downwards.
GCTGAAGGTTCTATCCTGTTAGGAATAATCAGAACAGAGCCTCAAGAGCCCCTAAGGGGCAGGTTCTTCTGTTAAACAGGAAGGAAAAAGTACTTTTTATCCCAGCCTTTTAAGAGGACATTTAACACTTGATATTTATAGCAACACTGGTCCAAGCGGCCCCACATATTTCAAAGCAGCTAAGGAGATTGTGGGCCCACTAATGGGTTCACATCGAATTCAGCATCTTTGAGAATAGGGCATCAGCACTGGGAAGTTGTCAGTGGCCAGAATGACTATCAGTCTGCAAACCAGGAGACCTAGGTGGAGAAACAATACTTATATTTAATGTAACAAAAAAGCAAGGCAGCTTTAACTGCCTTCCCCAGGGACCCAGAGGATTAGGACACTTCATTCTACTGCTGCTGTTCAGCCCCATCAAAGAGTATCTTCAGACAGTAGAAGAGAATTAAAGTGAGCCCAGGAGACACAGAGAGCCATGCGCGATTCCAGAGCACATTCTGCACATAGCAAAAGGATGGAAGGCCTTTGTCTACACACAACAGAAACCACGAGTTTAGCTGTTTGCAGAGTAGATAGCTAGGTGAGGTTAATGAAGGTCTGGGTCTAAGAGGAACTAAAACAACACGGACATCCATTCTTTTCAATCACATATACCCCAGCTGAGGGCACATACAAGCACACACACGTGTGCTATCCGACAGGGTTACTCATTCTCAGGATTATCCATGACAGGAAAATCAGACCTCCAGAATGATCAGCAGGAAAGAGGCGCGTTACAGTATGTAAACATGTTCTGCACACATGCAGCCTCAAGAACACCCATCAAGAACAGTCTGGTATTTATGAGAAGACCTCACTCTGTGGTGGAGGGATCTGACCTGATTTATACATGACATTCACACCTACGCATCCATCTACTCATTGGTGACTTGACAGGCGACACCTCCAAGAGTGCCAGGATTATGGGGCACATCCGAACCTACATGATTGTGTGCCTGGCTTCACAGGGGCAACCGTGTCTCAGGGTGCTGGCGGAGTGAGCTGTGCTGGGCCACACTCCCATCCCCATGCGGGAGATGAATGGAGGTCTCCCTCTTCTCAGTCCGCTCTTAATCTTTCTTCCTTTCTAAGGTGCCATGAGCGCTGCAGGGCTGCTCTAAGCCCAGAAAGCAGCAGGTGAAAGAAGCATGTGGTCCTTGCACTGATTAAAAAAATAAGTGAAATGTGGGAGGGGATCCCCATAGCTGCTCCAGCATCGCCAGCACTTTTCCAACACACCGGAGGGGTCAGCATCATCGTCCCTGGGGTCTAATTTTTCACATGTCCGCTGGGTCATTCAGTGTCTGACTGTGCCTGGAACACTGGAGGTACCCCCAAAGTGCTGAAGTGTGGAGAGGTGATGGGAGGAAAGAGGTACATAGCCATAGGAGGGTGATGGCTGTCACAACACAAAAAATCATCAGTGGCAACAAGGGCAAGGCCTTATCCAAGACCACGCATGGGTAGAAAACTAGTAGCTCTGAGGAATCCCACAAGTATGGCTCTGCTGTCCTGCCATACTGACAGAAAAGCAAATGTAGAGACTAGCCAACAGTCTGCCTGGTAGCCCTGTTTGTGTTGTTTATTCTATCTCAGGGATGCCTATGCGGAGTCTACAAACGCTGCCTGGGTAGCCGGGAAAGAGCAGATGGGTCCCAGCCTTCAGAGGTGCTCTGGGAACTGTTGGGTTCAATACTGTGGTAATTTCGCAGCGGCCAGATCCGCGACAGAGGCCTCTATCTACCATGTCACGCTGCTCTGTCTGTCCCAGGCAGACCTCAGTCCTTCTTGTCACCCTTTTGCAGCTGACTTCTTGAGGTCCCTAGGTTTTTCCACACCTCTGAGTACATTATGGTCCCAATGAAGACAAACAAGGTGCCCAGACAGTGCCACAGAGTAAACGGGTTCTGAAAGTACAAGATGGAAAAGATGAGGCTCACAAACTTCCGCAGAGTCACAACCAGTGTGACGGTGAGGGAGGTGCACTCTGTTGTGAGGATGAACACTCCCCGGATGCACACATATCTGGAGGAGTGGTTAAGGTTGTTCTCTGCAAACGCTGGGGGGTGGGAGGGAGGTTTAGGTGTGATTCCTGCCTTCAACTTGACATACTGAGGAAGCACGAAGCTCCACTCTGAGAGTCCCCCTCGGCAGAACGTCCTGAGAGATTCCAGCCCTTCCATCCCTAATAACCCATTGCTGTGGATTTCCATTACTGGTTATAATGCCGGAGTGACGTGGTCATGAAGCTGATCCTACTCACCTCTACCCTGTCTTGTCCTCAGGCCTTCCATTCTTCCCTTCAGAGTGGAGCTCTGAATAGCAAATCTATGTGGTGCTTTCAGAAGGAGGCAGTCAACCCCAATCTGCTTCAATATTTTAAAGACATCACAACTTTTATAATAAGATCCATCTATTAAAACAATTACTTTTAAGCGAGTCTTAACTTAAAGTTTGTTCCAGAACTTTGCAGTGACTTGTAACGGTCATGAAATAATAAACAGTATCCTAGGATACCAGGAGCCTTGTCGAAATCCCAGATCATTTCCTCTCATGACACGACTAGCTCTAAACCAATCCGTGGATTAGCCCTGCCTCCTCTGTGTGTGACCTACCTGACCTGCACCATTAGTCTCTTGTTCTTCCACAAAAGAGCTTGATGGATGGGCCTACCCATCTCCAGCTCACTATCGGAAGTCAAGGCAAACCCCAAACGTGTGCCCTCTTTGTTAGAATGATCATTGCTCTGCCAAAGCATCATGGAGTCACAAATAAAAGAGCACAAAAAGGATACTGAGTCACAACGTTCATGAGAAGGTAGAACCACATGATGGGCATAGCCACTCTGATGACTGGGACGTGATAGAGTTCTGCACAGGGGAAGAGAGGAAGCAATCACGCCAGTGTGAACAGTTACATTTTCCATTTTTTGAATGAGGTTACACAGGAAAAACAGGAACAGGAACAGGGGCATTATTTCCCTTAAAAATAAAGTTGGCCCATCCATGCCTTTATTTACCTTGATTCCAGTCTACACTAACTACATGACTCTGAGCTCTGTGGGGACTCCTGGGATCTTCTCCTAACAACTACGGTATTAATAGTGAGAAATGGTGCTTTGGAAGTCAGGGCCTTGTGGATTCTCTCCCATACTACCTACTTCTGTAACACATTTTAGGCCAAACGACAGACACAACACTGCCCATGCAGTGTAGGCCCAACATGGTACAAAATGATTTATTACTTATGGTGTGGGTAACATAAAGCCTTGATTTTAAAAAGGCATTTCTTTTTTATTATTTACTTACTTTTACATTCCAATCCCAGTTCCCTCTCCCTCCAAAAAGAGTTTTCTTATGTGCTCACCTATCTGTGTAACATTCCTGAATGATCAGATTGTACATGTGAGGTCTTTCAAGGTGACTGGCTACTATCAATTTACCAAGTAGCACTCTAAGAAGCAACAGCTTACCTTCATATGTTCTTTTTTTTTTTTTTTTTTTTTTGCTTGTAATTACTTTATCTCGTTTATTTAATCTGTAGCTAGGAATCAAGCCTTGTCATCATTTGGCTCCCTAGTGCTTGGAGCCAAGGCAGTTTAGCTCTGTGAGTAGCTCTGCCCTTAATGGCAGAAGACACACAAGGAGACAGAGGCTGCCACCCAACTTCAAGGGCTCCGGTTCCAGGTGAGAGCTGGAGCTACCGGTCTGCATTCTCAAAATGTGTAACATTCCACGTTCAAATGCAAACACACAATTCCAAGGGAATGAGGAGAGGTGGAGACATTCTTATTTGCAGGGAATGGGAAAGAGCACAGAAACGCCCTTATTGCTCCAAGTACTGACAAACAGCCCCATCTGGACACCTGGAAGGTGCAAAGGTCCGATGAGCACGAGATAAAGCCGAGGCCCTGCCTCGGAAGCTGGCAAGTAATGCTGCCACACGACGGCAAACTTACCAGACTTATTGAACAGAACAACATGATCATAAATATCAGCAGCCAAGAAGATGAAACCAGGAAGCGGAAGGGCGTGCTGTGGGAAGAAATGGGTCACACACAGGTAAATGCAAAACAGTTAGGGTAAGCCATTACAGATCAGTCAGGGTAGAGATACGATCGCTTGAAGCTGCCCAATAAACAAGCCAGCCCCTCTAAGGCAAATGTGCCAGTGCCTTTGTGCGCTTGACATCATGTGGCATGCCGTCTTAGGGAGCTAATGATCACCAATGAGAAAGACAAACAAGCAGCGTCCTCCCCTCACCGAGGGAGAGCAGGGCTTCGGCACAGCTACTCTGCCCAAAAGGACTTGCTCCACGCTGGATCGGAACGTTACAAGGACTGCACAGACTGCTAAGAATTCAGAGACTAGTACAAAAAGAGGTTTGAAGGCAATCTGAGGTCAAGGGAAAACAAATGGTGTGAGGCTAAGAAGGAAGGGGACATATGAGGTCCCTGACAATTACCACCCTCCTCATTGCAGCAGTACAATGTGAGATCATGCCATGTGACCCTTGCAAAGCTATCACTGTGCTTGGCATTGTTCTCAATGAAAGATACAAGCCAGGGGCTGGAGAGATGGCTCAGAGGTTAAGAGCACCGGCTGCCCTTCCAGAGGTCCTGAGTTCAATTCCCAGCAACCACATGGTGGCTCCCAGGCATCTGCAATGAGATCTGGTGCCCTCTGCTGGAATACAAGCATATACACAGGCTGAACACTCTATACATATAAGACTTAAAAAAAAAAAAAAAAAAAAAATGCTTTCTTTCTAAAAATCCCTAGCCACAAACTCTAGCTCCAAGTGAATGTGTCAAACTGCCTGTTGGGACCAATTGCACACAGAGGGAACTCTCCCCCATCCCGGCCTTGGGGGGGGGGCAGTTCTCTGGGCATATCTCAATAGCAATAAAGGAGGGATGGAGGAAAGCTATAGAAGGGAGTGCTATGTCACCCCTTAAAATGCAGCGAATTAAACTATCGTGTGAGTGAAGCCCCCTGGGGAACTCAGGCCCTGAATCCCCATCTCCCAAGCTGCCCCACTGACGTCCACACTCCTGACTTCCTGACTTGGGACTAATTTTCTCTTTCTGAATTTCCATATTAATTTTAACCATTTTACCTGTAGGAACTTTGCAGGCCTTGGCTCCTTGTTCCTTAAATGATATTCAGCTCAGATGACTGTACTCAAAATGCACATTATCCCCCTGCCCAAAGTACCTCAGTGTACTGGGCTCCAGGCCAGTTACTAACAAAAACACAAGCTGTCAACTATATTAGCATGCCATTCAGCATAACCTATCATAAGTCAGAAATTTTCACCTTCCCAGGGCTCAAAAAGTTACTTACATTGTAAAACAATGCTTCCTTGGAGTGTTTCCCAAACTGTTTGTACAGAGTCTCTTGGAATATGCCCATCCTTGCTGACATCAGCAGGGCAAAGGTCAGGGCTCCAATGCCTAAAGAACAGCATCGGGTTACAAGGTGCCTTTTGGTCTATTTTCTTAAGGTGACAGTATTATTTATAGTTCTGTAACTACACACTAGGACATGCAAATTTCAAAACCACAACGCTGCCATGAAATCCTCTCTTGCTTCCCCTTCCCACGCCTTTACACACATTTCTGTATGCTAAGACAGAAGAAGAGTGTCCACACCTTCTGTACCTTGTTTTTCTCATGAGGTTCTTCTGGACCTTTCCTTTATGTGCTTTATTGAATGTGTTTTCAAAGTGTGACTTAGGGTCCACACATCACCCTATCACGTGGTTGCACCACACTTAAATGTCTTCCAATGAGACTAGTTAGATTTCCAGTTATTTCTCTGAAATCAATATAAGTAAATACTTAAAATGTTAATTATTTCCTTAGGGTAATTTTTCATAAATGGAACTGCTGAGTCAAACATTGAGAAAAAAATGAAGACCTTTAAAAAACTCAATACACAATATTTTTTTTTTTGAAAAAGGCAACTGATTATACTCTGCTAACGGCTTTTATGAAAATGGCTGTTACTGTACCCTCATAGCAGCAACAGTGTCATTTGCCACCTCGCCAAAAAATGGTAAATCACAAATGAAAAGTCATTGTACTTGGTTTTCTTTGATTACTAGCTGACAAGGGTATAAGACTACTGAACATTAATTTTTCCCTATTTTTGAGAATTTTCCTATTGGGTTAAGTATTTTCCCAATAGTACAGAGACCTTTTCTATGGAGAACAGCAGCTAAAGGGTTAAAGTCCAAAGGCAAGATAAGGGGGACACAGGATTTGGTGCCACTTTCTTCCAGCCAATCAGTGTGATGCCACTCCTGTTACTATTGCAAACATTTCCCCTCCAAACCCAAGTGAGGACAAGGCCTTGCAGGAGCTGTCTAATTAATTCCTCACAGAGATACTTGTATTTTTAAAAATTCTCACGAGAGTTGATTCGGGAACTCTGCCATACGGAGCACAGTTAACTTAAGAAGAGAATATGCCCCTGTGTCCCTGGGTGAGAGTCAAGAGTTCTAAGTCACCCTTCTTTCGAAGGTACTTCTACTCAGTGGACTCGCCAATAGGAAACAGAGGACTCCCTACATAAAGAGAATGACAGAACTCTCTATGCCAGTGACAACCTTGGGAAACATGGACCCACGTAAAACATGGTGCCAAAAATGTGAACACTGGCCTTTTAGTTTTTTGAACACTAAGATTCAGAGACATATTGGTCCCAGGTGCCACTCTCCTCCTTGGCATAATTTGTTTTGTCTAAAGTTCTTGCCAAGAAGCATGTCCCACAGGAGAAAACTCAGCAAACAAAAGTGCAGAGGTAATTAGCTTTTTGTAACTCTGTACTTGCCTAGTAACCACCATGCAAATGCCTGGAATCCATCCTTCTCACTCAAGCCGGACTGGGAAGTCTAGGAAATAAGAACATATCCTAGGTACAGAGGCCAGAGCTGAAAACAATGTCTGGGACGCAAGGGGAATATTCATGCTGCCCACTTCCTTCCGCTCTTCTTTCAGAGGTCAGTTCCTGTGTTACATAAGCACTCTGATTCTTTTATTAATAGGTGCCTGGTAATGGAGTAAATACAAATGATTTAAAGCTGATTCTTACCACCTGCTTTGCTGACATGAAAGTGCAAATAAATATCCCTGCAGACACCAGGGCGATAGAGGTATACTTGAATACACTGTATCTGAAAAACAAGGACAAGAGCAGCTTAGGAAAGGGGACAACATCTAATGGGATTTGCAGTCGGGTAGTATGTGATTCAAATGTAAACCTCTACAATATCACCATCGTGTTGACCAGTTAACAGAAATTGAGAAGGTAAACAAAACCAGAAAACAGACACACACCAGATGTCACATGACATTGCATTCTGCTCTCCAGAAGCCAATGCAGCCTTCCCTCTCTTCACCTGTACCCGTGGCTTTTCCAATCCTAAGAGCCCAGAATTATGTCTTAACGCACAAACAGACACATACACACACACACCATTCAAGAGGAACAACAAATTATCAGGTACAAATGACAAGAGTCAAAACTTGGGGAATACTGTCCATTCTCCAGGGAAGGTATTTCTTTAAAAACAATCTGAATAACTTAAATGATTTTATAAAATGTCAGCACAGTTGGATAAAGGGAGGAATATGTAATTTGTAGAGCCAAGGGCAGCATAATGGTGACATTTCCCATTAAGTAAAATGGTATCATTATGATCCCCCTCAGAGTCTTGGTAATCAAGGGAAAGGCCCCAGGAAGGATGAAAAGAAATTAAACTTGCAAAATGAATCATTATTACTTTTCTACCCAAGGACACTGTATCTTTTGGTGACAATACCTCATCAGAGTTGATCTTGCTGGCTGAGGAGCTGACAGAGGGATGCAGGAGAGCCCCACTACAGAGAAGTGGGGTATTGGAGTGGGAGGGGGATTGGCTGGGAAGAAGGGGGGCTCAGCAGGAGTGGGGGAAGGACAAGAGGGCTTGGGGATGAATATAATCAAAATACATTTTGTATGTATGCGTGTGTGTATGTATGTGTGTGTATGACATTATCATAATGCACATAGTTAACTGTATATAGTTAATAGAAGCTAATAAAAGCTTACATAGCAAAAGTTCAGTCTAGAAACATCAAGTTGAAGTAGTTTACAAATTAAGCCAAAATAATTGTTAAGAAAAATATAGATGTAGTCTTTAAATTCTCCAAAGGGCTGTATTCAAGAAAAATAAGATTAACTTGGGTCAGAGCTTGGCAGCAGGACATTTTCCTAGCATGGACAAGGCCCTGAGTTTGATGGCCAGCATCATGGAGGGAGGGATGGGAGTAGAATGAGTACATGTAGAGTAGTTCTGTTGATGGTCAAAGGCCAAATAAACTCTTAAAGAAAACAGGTGTTGAAAAGAACCTGTCAGCTGAGGTTGTATCAGGAGATTATAATTCATGTATGTATATATGAATTCATACAGACATATAATTCACACACGCACACACACACACACGCACACACACACACACGCACGCACACACACACACACACACACACACACACACACACACACACCATACACACACAAAATATTCTTGTTATGAACCAAATCAAAGCTTAGGAAGGAGCCCAGGTCTCCAAGGTGCAGTCTAGCTATCAAGTGCAGTCTTTATCTTAAACAAAACACCTGGGCATTTAAATGTCTGCACAAAGGCAGCAGGGAGGGCTGACAGGAAGCTAGACTTACCTGGGGCTCCAGAGATAAAAGGACACATGATAAGGAGCCTAGCAAGATAGGACAGTTGTCCTTGTTTTGATACAAGCTTTTGTCCTTAAAAACTGTAGACTCTAGTCAAGCATTATGGTACTGCATGCCTTTAATCCCAGCACTTAAGACACAGAGGCAGACAAATCTCTGTGGGTTCAAGGCCAGCCTGGTCTACATATCTAGTTCCAGTCCAGCCAGAGCTATAGTGAGATTCTATCTCAAAAACAAAACCCCTTTAGGTTTCCTCTCCAAAGTGGCAGATTCTTCCCAAGCCCAGAGAGCCCTTATGCTGAGACCAGGAACTGGACAACCGAAAACATGGCAGCACTTACACAATGTTGGTTTCAACAAAGAAGATGACCTTCCCCCTGAAAAATCTTGTAGACTCCTTGCTGTCTTCCCCTCATGTCCCTCTCTCCTTGGCGAGTAAGGGCTGAGGCTCAAGTGAGAGGTGGGCTCTATGCGAAGCATCCCAGCTGCTCCCACCATTTCCCACTCCAACCCTACCACACTCCTGGCATCAATCAGTTACAAAGAACAACCCTAAGCCTTCTGCTCCTTCTTAGTGTCTGTCTGGGCCTTTAGAAACTCTCTTAACTTATAAGGTTATTCCTGTTTATTACAGTACACTGATGAGTTCCTCCTGTGTGCTAGATATGCATGTAAAATCCAGTGGTGACAAGAGCCATTTGGCCCCACAGAAAGCCACAAGGAGAGCCTTTGTCCTGGTCAGCTGCCTGAGGAAAGTCATCATTACTCATGATTCTGAGAGAAAGGCTCATGAGCTAGAGCAGCCTTTTACCACTGTAAGAAAAGAAAGGTAATCAGTCCACAGAGATCACCTGAAATATCACTTCCACATACAAAACATGAAGGCATGCTGTTACCTTTTCTTCAAAATGATAATTCCTAGAATCATGTTGGCAATCAGAGAGCCCTGTAAAAGACAAGGGGAAACACGGGATGAAGGATGAAAGCCACCAAGGAAAAGAGTAGAGGCCAAAAAAAAAAAAAAAAAAAAAAAAAATCTGTTGTGAAAATATTAAAATCAGTGCAAGATACAGTGGGGGAAAATGATCTGTTCTCATTAACAAAAGCTACGACCAATGGGGCTAGATGATGCTTTGGACCTACTTCCATCAAACTCCCCACCATTTAGTGTATAAAACTTCTAGTGAGCTTTTTGCCACCTCCATCCTTAATGCAGGAAGTCATGCAGAGATCCTCCCTCTTCTCTAGGTGTCAATCAACCAACAAGATTTTATGGGAGTGCTATGTGACAGCACCTTGAAGGTCACCCGATAGCTACAATTATCTTATGCAGGTCCCCGTAGGAACAGGACACTGAACCTCACAAAAATCTCAGGGTAATGTCACTCCCATCACACCCAGTTTGCAGCGTGATGCAACTCTGCCCACATGTTCCCATTCCCCACTCCTCTGGGGACACTCTGCTCTTATTTATACAGCAACTCATCATTCACAAAGTAATGAAGAAAATTGAGAGATCCCTCTCATCAACAATTGCCCTGCCAGATGTGACATGACAAGCCCGTCAACCCAGCACTTGGGGAGGCTGAGGCAGAGGTGAGGGAGGTTCCAAGCCAGCCTGGGCTACAAAGCAAAGCGCTGCAAGGTGGGGTGAGGGTTAAAAAGGCTTCAGTAGTCAGTATGAGCTCAAAGTCAGCCAGAGGAAGAAAACAGGAAGTCAATCTATTTCCCAGAGAGATTTTAATTTTATTTTTATTAGCTGCATATTAGACCTGAGATAAATAAGCTAGCCATTCACTTCCTGATTCCCCAGCTCTCTTTTTCTGCCTTACACTGCGGATGAACGTCATCCTGTTCAAAGACTCGGTGCAAGCCTATCTGTATGCCCTAGACTTGACTGCCCTAAGACTGTCTATGCCTGTGCTTGGTCTGCCCACTTCACCATGCTGCTCCGAGAACATGCGTGGGAGCTGGCACTTACTGATCTGAATATCATATGCAGGGGCATGGCGATGTTCAGATTCAGGGCATAGTTGTTCATCACGCTGACAGTAAAGAACATGGTTACCATGATGGCATAATACCTGCAATGGGAGAGAATGGCATCACATGAGCCCACTTTCCCAAGAAATGTTGACACAGAGGAAACACATATATGTGGTTTAAAAGACCCCTGGCTTCCTTGCTCTCTGCTGAGAGAGCATACAGACCCATCATCACATAAACTCAAATACTAAGGACATATACGAAAACTTCACCAAGTCAGACTAGCATGGGGAAAGTCTGAATTACTGCATGCGTTTAAGGAAACACTTGAATATTTTCTTTAGCAGACTTACCAGGCTTTACAAACTTTACCTAATCCATGGTAAGAGATTTTAAGTGGACAGATAATCCTTTTTTATGTATTAGTTCTTTGTATACACTTTTCACAGGCCTCTGGAGAATCTGAAAATGGTTAATTACCTTAAATGTGTCCTGTATATATTTATACAATATTATTTTTCTTAACTTTGAAAATAAACAGATTCCAAGATTTGCTAAATCAGGTTCATGTTCAGCCTAGCCACTGTAGAAACTATTCCACATGGTAAATCAGAAGGCTCTAAATTAATGAGGATATTTATAGACTTATACTTACAATCAGTCTTCCTTTTTTTTTTTTTTTTTTTTTTTTTTCTTTTTTTGGCCCTGGATGGCCTGGAACTCAACAGATAAATCAGGGTGGTCTTTAACTCTCAGAGACCCACTTCCTGCCTCTGCCTCCTGAGTGTTGGGCTTAAAGGCGTGTGCCCCACCTCCCGGCTGTCTCTGAGTGATTATTTTGTGAGCAGCTGCTGGGACCCAAGAGTGGGAGAGAACCCGGTCCAGGGGGACCAGACAGACAGTGAAAAACATTTAACTACAGAAGGCAGCAAAAGAACACTGACAAGGATGAGCCTGGGTACATGAGGGACATTCACATGGGAATGTCACTCCCATAGAAACTGAGTGACACCACTTCCACCCTTGCCAAGGGGAGGAACTTCTATCTCACCTCCGTCATGAGAAATGTCATATCTGGCCCTGTGTGTGTGAAGATACTTACGGCAAACCTGGACTGATGGACAGAAGTCTGGCATTAACATTTTTTTTCTTAGCTTGTCAATCATTTTCTTTTAATTGAAGCGAGATTCACACAACATAAAATTAACCGTTTGTGAGCAAACAACTCAGTAGCATTTAGTAGTCTGCTATGCTGTATACCCACTGCTTTTTTATTTCCAAAAGCCAGTTGTTTTTCAGGATACTTAATGATAGCACTCTTAGCATAATCAATAACTCTGCCAACACAAAGGACAAATACATAACTATTAGAAATTTGTGGTCACCCTAGTCCTTCTGACCCTGTATTATACACATGTGCCCTCACTGCCATCACAGTTACTTTAAATGTCCTGGGCAGGAATTTTATTCTAAAAATAGGTTTCTAGAGCATAACAATGTAATTCATAAAACTAATGACCCCGCTGTTACCCATAACCTAAACTTGAGAAACATGTGCCTCACACTTTTTTGTCCAGGCGCCACTTTTTTAGGTTTTAAAGGACTCAACAAGACCTCACTGTGTCATACCTTAGTGGGATAGCTGGTGGCTTTCTTCCCAAGTCAGCTTCAAAAAGGAAGCCTTCCACAGCAATAAATAAGAACTGTGCAAACGTCACGATGTTTCCACATCCTGGGTGCTCCCTGTATAGGGAAGAGCAGAGAGGGAAAACACAGGCATTCAGATAAAGAGCACTGCAACCTGTTATAGTCATGGCACCAAAATAATAACAATTTCTGCAGTCACTGTCCTCCCTCACCTTGGCTCTCGGATGCCATGGATCACACACTTTGACACTGTGCATCACAGGGGATGCCCAACTCTGCTCTGTCAGGGTTCCCTAGAGCAGCAGGCCCTGCATGAGAATTCCTCTCATTGCTACAGTAATTGCCCGGTAAGGGGCAGGGAATTCCCTAGCAAACTCACATGCATCCCCCATTACCCAAAAGGTCTCTCTAGTCAAGGACAGACACATGCTGGAATTCACCTGGCTGGAAGTTACTGGTCACATGATGATAGGGGTGTGACTTTAGACACAGTCTTCTCCAAAGGTTTATAAATAGTTCTAGGGATGGAGAGGAGGCTCACCCATTTTAATAGGGCACAGATACATATCTGTACACAAATCAACATAATAGTGTATATGCAAGGGTGATTAAGAAAAACTGTCAAAACAGGTTCTAGGGCTGGAACAGTAAGCGGAAAATGATTGAGAAATACTGCTGTCCCACACCGTAGTTGTCCACAAATTTTATCATGGTTCTTCAGTGCATTAGCCAGTCAAGAGATATTCCTGGAATTCAACAGATCCTCATTGGTGCTCTATGGAAGGGCCAGGAGTCTTCCATAGTGACTATTAGGAACACATGCCATAGCATGAATGTTATTTCTGACATCCCTCTTGAGGCATTCTGAAAATTAGTCCTATGAGATGTTGATAGTTTTCTAGAACCACCCCCCAGTTCTGTTCTATAGCTGAAGACATCACAAGTGAGCATCAAAATCCCCCTAAAACTGGTATTACCAGCTTCAGGGTCTGTCTTTTCATCTTAACCAGAGATACCCACCTGACCCCACTGAACAGGCTTTTTAAAGCTGTTTTAGATTAATACTATTAATACAATGCTATTTATTAAAGCCAACTCTATTTCTACCAGTGCTATGAATACTAAACACTAATGGCAATATACACAATTAGGCACTGGGGCCTTGAACATGCTAGGTGTCTTAGTTAGGGTTACAATGCTGCAATGAAACACCATGGCCAAAGCTACTTGGGAGGAAAGGGTTTATTTGGCTTTTACTTCCACACCACTGTTCAGCACTGAAGAAGTCAGGACAGGAAGGAACTCAAGCAGGGCAGGAACCTGTGGGCAGAGGTTGATGCAGTAGCCATGCAGGGTGCTGCTTACTGGCTTGCTCCCCATGGCCTGCTTTCTTATAGAACCCAGGACCACCTGGCCAGGGGAGGCTCCACCCACAATGTGCTGGGCCCTCCCCTATTAATCACTAATTAAGAAAAGCCCTACAGAGGCTTGCCTAGAGCCCGATCCTATGGAGGCATTTTCTCAATTGAAGCTCCCTCCTCTCTGATGACTCTAGTTTGTGTCACATTGACACACAAAACTGGCAAGCACTCTGCCACTGAGCTATATACCCCCAGTGAAAATATTTAAATGCGCCCCTCGTGCACAGAGATAGCTAAGGAATAGAGCACTCCGAAAGAGTGAAGCTTGCCACGTCTAACAGACCCAGTGCTGTATTTAACCTCTGCTGCCTGTGAAGGCTTCTTGAAACCTACTGCTCTAGATGCAGTCTTTCTTGGGTTCAAGGGACAAGGCTAAACTTTGTAGGAGTCCATAAACAACTGTATAAGACGTTCATCTCATTCAAGAATCTAATTAAAACCATTAGTCAACACAAGAGTGTAGAACTTTACTAGACAGTTCCCACCACAGTGCTAGTCAACTCTGTCCCGGCTGGTCTTCAGGAACCCATGGATCAGGCCGGGCGTGGCAGTGCAGGCATGTAAGCCTAGCATTATGAGTGGGTGAGGCAGTTATTTAGTGAGACTTTGCATCAAAATTAAAAGGGGAAAAAAAGTATAGGCACTAGCTAGGGACATAGCTTACTGGCAATACAGAATACTTGCCCGGTGTGCAGGAAGCACTGAGTTCAATCTCCGGTTCTGTGAATGAATGAATCAGTGAATGAATGAATGAACGAACGAACGAACGAATGATTAAACAAACAAAGAAGCTGTATTCCTGGAGAGGTTCGCCTTCCCAGCACTGACCTCACTGCCTTGGGTTGGGGCCCTGGGAATCTATGCTCTCAAAGGCCCCCATTCCATCCTAGTGGGAAAAGGGTGTGCCTGTGCTGCATTCAAGAGTGTTGTGTTAGCTCGTGGTGGCACAGAGCTGAGAATGGCGGTGTTGCACACAGTTTCCCACTAACATGCAAGAGCGCCTTTGTCACTGAAGGTGTGGTGTGGAAGCTAATCAACTTCTAAATCCACTTTTCTCTAGACTGAGAACAGTGAGTGCTTATCTCACTGGTTCATTGCTGTGTGAGCAAACAGGTCCCAGAGGGAGAGAACCCAACACAGAGCCTGCCACACGATGGCAAGACAACCAGAACCAGGGTGACGGCTAGCCCAGGTTCCTATGGCTAGCCCAGGTTCCTAGACACTGAGAGGTCTTCATCTAATGATAGCTGTCCTTCCCCTGCCTTCCTTTATGTATGTGTGTGTGTGCATGGATATAGGTGCACATGTGTGCATGTATGTCTTGTACATGTGTGTGTGTGGATGTTCATATGTGTGGGGGAGCATGTGTATAAGCACACGTGGAAGCATGGGGTGCCAAGGTCGATGTCCAGAATCATCCTTAACCGTTCTTCTGCCTCATTCACTAAGGCAGGCTCTCCCAGTCAAGGCCAGAGCTCACAGAGACAGCCAGCTTGTTCTGGGGTTCACCTGTTGCTGCCTTTCCGGCTGGAATTAGAGGCATTTTATGTGAGTCCTGGGGATCTGAACTCTGCTCTTCACTCTTACACAACAAGCACCTTAACCAGTGAGGTATCTCCTCAGCCCAATAGTTATCCCTCTGAACAATCACACTGGACACTTTTCTTTGCTTTATAAAATGAAAACTATATATGTGGCCACGAGAACTGCGTGAGAAAACATGCATCAAGAGGCAAGCACCTCGCTGGAGGATCAGCACTTCTCTGGGTTTCCCTTCCACTTTCTACCAAAAGCCTGGGCCGAAGCTCTTACAGGGTGGCTACTGGGAAGCCACTCTGCAGAGAATCAGGAGTCCCTGGTGGGAATGACCTGGACCTGTGCCCTCAAGAGAAGGGAAAAGCACACAGGAGCCAAGCATGAACTATAGGCAGGGAGAACCCAGTCCATTGTGAAATGCTCAGAAGGTGGGCCACACCCCTTTCCTCTGGGCACTCCCACTCTTGGGAGGCAGAGTTTGGCCTTCACTCAAGCAAGTCAGTGAGGGTGGGGAGGCCTCACCTTAAGCAAATGTGCTCTAGGATATTAGCATTGGTGTAAAAGATTTAAAATTTTTGCAAATTTACAATCCTTCAGATGATCTTTGCTATTTCCCCTTTATGTATACATATTTTATTACTAAAGACATGGAGAGGACATGGTACTCCATGGCAAATGAGTGGAGTTTGTGTATCAACAATACTATTATTAGCCAACCATTACTGCCATCTAATTTTAGGACACCCCAAAAGACGTCCCATGAGGAATCACTTTTCTATTCTCCATCCCATCAGGACCTTTAATAATTTTATTCTACTTTTTGTCTTTCCTTGGCATGTGTAAGCCTCCCCGTGTAATCCCATGGCCCTATGACCAATGTTCCTTTAAGGTAATACAGAGAGCATTTTAGGGATCCGCTGCTGCTACGGCTGGTGGGGGTGTCCTTTGAACTGGAAAAATTCACTTTAAAGCTTCAATAAAAATGTGAAATGCCTTCCCTGGATCTTTCCTTCTCTTTATTTCTTAACACTGACAGCCATCAAGTGCAGACAGCTTCTCTTGCTTGGGATTTTCTTGACAAAAACCCAAATTTCAACCTTAAAAAACCAAAATATCAACTTTGAAGAGAATGAATCGGGCAGATGGTTCACACCTCATTTCTTTCCTGGATATAAAACTTCCTTATTTAGTTCAATGTCATGTTCTAGATGGGAAAAAAAAAAAAATGGTCTTTCAGATTGTTACCCTGACACACAATGTCTTGTCTGCTTCCTTTAGTTCTGTGTGTGTATGTATGTACAGCACATACATAGAACATATATGGGTATCATGTTTTGAAGGTCAACCAGAAGCACCTTGAGTGGGGAATCAAGATCTCATTTACTGCTGTGTTACTGTTCCTTCAATGCACAGGGTGTGTGTTTTATTACTCATCCCAATCAGAGGTCTACAAAAGTCAG